>PVKC010014934.1:0-21817 GCA_004027635.1 Crocidura indochinensis | reverse complement strand
TGGTGAGCTTCATGAAGTGAGCTGGAAGTTCTAGCCCTCCTCCCATTATCTCTGAGGATTGGTGCAAAAATGACTTACATTTTTCTCAGAATCCATAGATGAGTGAGACAATTCTACGTCTCTCTCTCTCCCTCTGACTCATTTCACTCAGCATGGTAGATTCCATGTACATCCATGTATAGGAAAACTTCATGACTTCATCTCTCCTGACGGCTGCATAGTATTCCATTGTGTATATGTACCACAGTTTCTCAAAATATGTAGATGAATTATAAGATGAGACCTTTATATTTTTTACACATCTGATGGCAAAATCATCTTTATATATTTATTTATTTTTATTATAATTTCTTTATTTGGATAAAAATATTCAAGATTGAGTTTCTGTCACAGAATGTACAACACCCTTCACCAGTGCACATTACTACCGCCAATGTGCCCACCCACACACTTTCAGCCTCTGGGCCAGGCATTTTACTTCTCTCCCTTCCTTTTACACATTGTGATCTGCTCTACACGTAATGCATATCACATTGTCCCCTTCAGTGCCCATTCCTTGTCCAGAGTGATTAGTTCTAACTATCATTGTTATCCTTTGGAGGGGTTCTCTCTATTTTATTTTATTTTTAATATAATTTTTATTTTAATCATAGTAGCTTACATATCGTTGACAATAGTATTTTAGGTACATGTTAACATAAAATCAGGGAAATTCCCATCACCGAATTGTCCTCCCTCCACCTCCGTTCCTGGCCTACCTCCCATATCCTTCTCCCTCACCCCCGGGGCTGTCAGAATAAGTGGTCCCCTCTGTGCCTAGCTAACTACTTAGTGGTCCTACACCTGTTTGGTTTTGGTACCTCCCTTAACCCCCCCCCCCGCAGATTGGGAGGTGGGACTAGTTAGTTCAATTATGTGGTTTTGTTTGAAGAAGAGAAAAGTAATAACCTGGAGAAGAGACAAAAAAAAAAAAAGAAAAAGAAAAAAGAGTTCAATACTCCAGAAATGGGCGGAGTCCTTCTAACCTTTCATCCTTGGTTTGAGACATGAAGGGAAAACAGAAGGTGAAGCACCAGAACTGTACATAAAGAACTGTCAGATAAAATATCCAGTGAGCATTCAAAAAAAGGGGGATAAGCACCATATAAAAGCCATAGCATTGAGATAAAAAATTGTGGCAGAACACATAAGAAAAGAAAATAAGAAAATAAATAAATATAAATGGAGATATCCACTTCAATAGCCAAACTACAACAATGAAATAAACAAAAATAGATTAGTAAATAATATTAATAAAAATATTTTGTGCTTTCCCACCCCCCTGCAGATGTACAGCAAATATTGGGGTCATTCGAAAAGGAATTTCCTTTGCCTAAGAGGTACAGGGTTTCTCTACCCTTTAAGTATATTGTCATGGGATTACCTATAGACTCTTTTCAGGTTCATTTGCTCTCCCCTTGTGTGGTGTATGGAGGACTTCTACTCCATCCTGGGTGATAAAATCAGCCCTCTGTATCTAAAGGTCTCGGCATCTGCACGATTTAAGGAGTTGAACTTATGATTATGTCTTTCTTTGTGTTATCTTAACTGAATTTACACTCTATGACAAGCTTCCTAACACCAACTGGTCCTCATGGCCATCATCTCTGCAAAATCATCTTTCTATAGAAATTAATTCAATGAGAAAAATATTGTGACTCAAGCTTCCTATGTTATAAAATGAAGAGACTAAAAATACTAGAATCTTGACAACTAGCCATTTCATAAGCCCCTGAAATTTGCAATTTTGTCATTTTTACAAATAAGATTTTTCTGTACAGCTTTGGTTTATAGAAAGGCTGTATTTATAGATATCAGCAATAGTATTTAACATCAAGTATTAACATGTGGCACAGGAAGGCAGAATTTAGGCAGGTGGGCATAATAAATAGATAAATCTCATGACACATGTAGGGCAAGGCTTTCCAAAAGCAGAAAGGGAGGGTAGTCTGTCAGTGCACAATAGGTAAATTGCAAAATTCTATGGGACACCATTCAAATCCGTCTTCACAGTGGTGTTCCTTGAAGTTGTTAAGTATACAGATAAAAAGCAGAGGTAAGAGCTCTCAAGTATATGTACATAAACTTGAAAAATGCAGATAGTACTGAGAAATGAGAATTGGACAGGGATTAGGAGATGAACAACTGAGCCAGGATTTTAATTTCTGGGACTATATAGTATAAAGAAATCAAATTTAAAAGAACTAAAATTCTTCATGGTGAATCAAACACAAGCAATTGGGATCTAATGATAGTTATTTGAGACAGAATCAGAGACATATTTAGTGACTGAAAGCAAGTAAAGAAAGGAAACAGGAACTGCTCAATGTTAGAATGGCATCTTTAAGGCTGAAAAAAAGCTCAAAGGTTGAACTCATGCTTACCATAGAAATTTCCTTTGTATGATCCTAGTACCACAAGGTTCACTGAGTCACTGTAGGAGAAATCTCTAAATACCATTAGGCATTGCAAAAAAAATATTCCTACTTAAAAATACTTTATTTAAATACTATGATTACAAGTTTGTTTATAAGACAGTTTTCCCACTAGTAAAAAGTTGTTCATGATTGAGTTTCAGTAATACAATATACAACACCTTTCACCAGTGCACACACAAAAAAGAAGGGATATCAGCAAAAGATTCCATTTGGAAGGAAAAGGTTCTATAGGCAGAGGTGGCTGGATACTGATATTTTGATAGTAGATATGATGCAGTAACATTGTATTCCTAAGTGGTAACATTATATTCCTAAAATTTATACACTAAAATTTATGCAACAACATCTGTTTTTGTTTTATCAAAAAATGCTTTTTGTTCAGCTAAAGAGAAAGATTTACTTAAGTTCGCCTTGTTGGAAATCCTATTGTCATCTTTGTGGTAATTTTGAAACTAAACACAATAGGTAAGTGACCTCTCATGGAGTTTTATGTTTGTTGTTATCTTGTGTTCAATACAAAATTTTGTTGTTTTTATGTTGTGCTTATTCCTGACTCCATGCTCAGGGAATACTCCTGGTCAGTTACGGGAAACATTATGAAGTGTCAAAGATCTAAGAAGGTCAGCCAAGTCAGTCAAATGCAAGACAAGCGCCATATTTCCTATACAGTCTCCTTGGCCTAGAGATCATATTTATGCAGGGGAAAAGTTAAACCAAACTTCTTTTAACTCACTTGCTCCTCTACTTGATATTGTGCTAAGTAAACAAAATAAAAATGAAAAGGCTGTACAGCTGACATCAAACTCTGCACAAAAATGAAAAGGTCATCCAACAACAGGGGTGGTTTATCTGCCTCATGAAAAAGATGTGTTTCCAAATATTATGAGAGAAAATAATAGATAATGAAATTGTATTTTATATTAATTGTTTTCATACTAAACATACAAGTCGAGAAATTTTTAAAATAATTTTGTCAATGTTCAATTTAATAAATTTTTATGGAGAAAGATATTTTTAGCTTTTTCTTATAAGAACAACTACTGTTTTTACTGTGTTTACTGTCTGATAAAGCTCTAGTCTAGAGGATCATGACAAGAGATCCTATGTGCAAAGGATATTTACATGCCAAACATCACACACACTGGCTAAGGAATCAAAATCCAAGTTTATTTGAAAATAATAAGTATATGAGGTTTTTTGTTGTTTGTTTGTTTTGGTTTTTGGTATTGAAGCCATATCAAGCTGTTTCCATAGCTTCCTTCTGAATTCATTCTCAGGGTTCACTCTTGGCAGTGGTCAGGGAACCATTTGAGGTACCTAGGATGAAAACTGAACTATGTATGTTCAAGGCAAGCACCCTGCCTGATGTATTCTCTTTCCAACCCCAAAGCCTTTACATGTTTATGTAAAATCATGGCACAAACCTGTGTATATATCATAACAAAAGCATATTTAGCATTAAAATTATCATTATTTTCATGTATTAATAGCATTTTTATGAATATTCTGAATGGTAAACCATAACCCACCCGAATTCCATACTTTTGTTATCCCATGACTTTGGAAAATTGTGATTTCTTGAAAGGAATTTAGTAAATGAAAAGAAGAGAAAATGCTAAATGTTAGAGTTAAGTACTTGGAAGTTTAGCTTTAGATATCTTAAATTTGAGTTCCTGGCATCATGAACAATTTTGTAACCATGGTGCTTAAATACAGCAATTATAATAAATATAACATAGGATAGTCAATTAACAATGTTACATCTTAAGTGCAAGCCATAAATGGTCAAGAATTTAGAAGTGACAATATCGACCTTAAATCCAGGGCTCTGATCATTACTAGTTAATGTTAGATATGTTGTTTAAGTTAAATTATGAATCCTCTCCAAACTAGTTACTTCATCTATGTGCTGATGGCAATAAAAGTTTTTAATTCAAAGAATTGCTAAATTATACAATTTAATATATGTAAAAGTATTTGGAACCTTGCCTGTCGGTGCTTAAAAATAATTTTGTCTTGATAATGGTATTTTCTTTAGAGCTTTTTGTTTATATCAATTCATCTCTTTACAGAGGAAGAAATGCCAGAATACATTTATAAAGCAGAGAAAGACTTGGACGTAGATAATGAACTGAAGCATGGGTTTGATATGGCGCTGCTGAATTTTAGGAATATAGATTTAGTTGAATGACAAGAAGAAATTTCAGATGAAATATATTCAAACAAGCAACTGAAGGTTATAAAAGGGACTGGATATTGAGGAGAGTAAGTCTCCTTAAAGAGAGAAGTTTAGCTGTGAGAGACAGGAAAGAAACTAGGAGGAATTTAGAAAGGAAAGTAAGATCAAGTAAAAATGTTTTTCAGAAGTAAAACCTAACAGGGAAGTTATGACCTTATGGTCACTATGTCAGTTTCTCACTTCAGGTAACATATTTTTTTTTCTTTTTCTCAGGCTTATGCAATCAGTCCTAATGACTCAGCAGTTCGCAAATGCAATTATTTTTCTAACTTTTCCTTATAATTTTGTGTTCCAATATATCTTCCTAGTTTTGTTAATGTGCTTCTCTCCCCTCGAAGAAAAGTGTAAGGAAGGGCTATGCAATTTTCACAGAAGGCACAACTGTACTCAAAGTGAGATCAAACAAAGGTTCTAATTTCCTCTGCATCTGGACTCAGCATGCTCTTTTTGATGACCTACTCTCAGAAGTAAATTTTCCACTGTGGCCTCTAATTTTGTGCATAAGAATCTTCTCAAGGTTACAATCTAGTTGCAGGTGCAAAAAAAAAACTGCCATGTGAGGGAAAATATTCTAAATCGAATCTGTGGCTCATCAAGCTGTCTCTAACTTTTCTTATTTACTTAAACACTGATTTTTCCATTACCCCATAAAATATCTGACAGCATGGCAGCTGTAGTCACAATCAGGGCAAAGTTTACTGATAGTTTCTGGTTGACATTCTTGAAATCAATATGTTTAGTAGAACCGGTGTTAAACAAGGACATATTTCTGAACTCTGGAGATTATAAAACTGACACCCATAAAATAATGATAGAGAAAGATGGATTAGGAATGAGAATAGGACCATATTATATTATGCTATGTCCAGTGACATCCCTATCTCAGCTCAAAGGCACCAAAGAATGAAACTTGCCAGTTCTGATGGACAGGAGCTAAGGGGAACATGTCTTTTCATCTGATAGATGAGGAAAAATAATGCCATTCTCTACTCCATAATAGAATCAAATGCTATAAAAAATGGGATAGTTGGAATTACTGTTCAGAGTCTGACTGCACAAATGCATGTAGTTGTATTCACATTATAATTTATTTGAATCATGCCCTATTTATTATTTGTGACCTCATACACTACACAGAATATCTAACAATCCTAGCCTATCTTTCTCCTTTCTATGTGTGGGGTTAACTAACTTCTGGTGATTTTTATAGGACTTTACAATTCAAGTTCTTACCACAACCTTATATCAAAGGAGCTCTTATTCTGTACATAATTTTCATTAATTACATATTAGTTATAACATTATATGGTGCTAATCAAAATGTATTACATAAAGTAAAAAAGCAGAATTTGATAGAGCCCAAAATCTCCATTTTGGAAAATACCATATGCAGATTCACTAGCAATTACTTCTTAAGATGTCTGGCAAACAACCAAAAGACATTACTATTTGTCTTCTTTCTAAAGCATTACTCTCTAATGTGAGACTATTGTTTAATATTCTTTTATAATTAACTAAATTGGTCCATGCTATGAATGTTCTTACCCACTTTGTTAACAATCGTGGAACTCTTTGATCACAAGATCTATCTCTAAGGTATGTGGTCTTTTGTCTATGAGCTGCAAACATATTTTGAAAAACGCTTTAAAATGCAATGTAATTTTAAGAGATAAGTTAGAAATTCAGTGTGAATCTTCTCATTCCTTGCTCGAGAATTTTATTTAGCCTAATTCTATTCTGGTTACTGCCAAATGTTCACAGCATGGCTGATTTCCAGTAGTCCTCCCCTTAAACTGAAATCTTACTTTAAAAAATAATTTTCCTATACCTGATTGCTTCTATTTGATAGTCTAAATCTGATTTTCTTGTCTGTTTGTATACTTAACCTCCCCCTGGAAAGGTTTATGTATAGATTCTCAATAGTGTTGACAATAATTTACCCTTTACTATCACTAAATTTAATTAACATGACATTTAACTTCTTTTCACAAGCAGATATAATGTCATTCCTCTGCAATTAGTAATAATAATAAAGCAAACAAGAGCCATATTTCTATTGTTTCTGCTTCATTTCAATGCTTCTGCAAAAGCAAGATTAACTCTTAATGGCAAATATGGAAATATATTATAGATATGATGTTGTACATATAAAGAGCACACAATAACCATAACTTGAAACTAACTCATAGGTATACAATGTTTTTAACTCTTGTAGTGTAATTATATGACAATGATATAGTGTTTCTGCAAGGTAAAGGGAATATGGGATGAAATTACAAGATAGCTAATTTAATGGGAAAATTATTTGCACTCAACACCAAATAAATGCTTGGCAACCAGAACATATAAAGTACTAAAAAATATCCAAAAAATTCAAAACTCAATCTAAACTGAGGAGAGAAAATGAACAGACACATCTCAGAAGAAGACAAGCAAATTGCCAATAGGCACCTGACAGATTGCTCAGCATCACTTATCATGATGTAAATCCAAACGAAAATAACAATGACATATCATTACACATCAGAGAGCTTGGCACATACCAAAAATTAGGGGAAAATTCTGTGCTGTCATGAATGTGGTGTAAAAGGAACTATAATCCACTGCTGGTGGGATTGTTGTCTGATTCAACCCTTGTGAAAATTGTATGGAGAGTCCTCAATAAACTTAGTATTTATCTGCCATATGACCCAGAAATGCCATGTTTGGGTATCTTTCTTTCAAAAGAAAGCATATACGCCATCATTCATTGTTGTACATAGTATAATAGCTAAGACATAGAATCAATTTAGGTGTACAACCACAGATAGCTGGATTATAAAGGTGTGATACATATAAATAATAGAATACTATGCAGCTGCATGGAATGATGAAATTATGCAATTTGTTGAAATCTTGTTGAAAATGGAAAATATCTTGTTGAGTGAAATAATTCAGAGGAGAAAGACAAACACAGGACAAGTCAACTTATCTGTGGCATGTATAATACATGGATGAAAGCATGTAATGGAGTAAAGAGTGGGATGACTAGACATCCATTGACCCAGAGGGAATGAAAAAGGACAGAGAAGAAAAGAAACCAAAATGGAAAGAAGGGAAATGAAGAGGAACAGGAATCTGGGTTTTCTTTATATTGGTGATGTGGGAGAGTGGTATAACTATTCATTGAGAACAGATTCAAAAACACCAAAAACATGATATCTAAGCTGTAATTACACCTGTCAATGTGTATAATACACCTGTCAAAGTGGCAGCCAAGGAGTGAGGGAGAAGGGTGAGGACTCTGGCAATTGGTGTTGACATTGGAGGATGGATTAGTGAAATATGCCAAAAACTCAACTTTCAGTGTTTTTGCAAACCATGTTTCTTCAATAATAAAATCTGTTTTATAAAGATGTTTAAGTCTCTTCTATTTAAGTGACCAAAATTAGTAAAGATACATCATTTTACTTTCACTGGACAATACAATTCCTAGATTAAAAGTTTGCAAATGGAGGCAAATATTCTTCAGGGTAATAGAAAATAGTTTCTGATGGGTATATAGGAATCCTATTTTATTTTGTGGATTAAATTTGATACTCTTAGATCGTGTTTTGCTCGGGCTTTTTGTTGTTAGTTTGGGGTTGCTCCCCAGCAGTACTGGAGGTCACCATAGCCACACCTCGCTATCCTAAGTGGAACAGGCAGTTCAGGGATTAGAATCAAAGTCCTGTGCATTCTAAACATGTACTTTGGTCCTTGAGCTATCTTAAATACCTTTGTGCTTCAGTTCAACTAATCATCTTTTCCTCTTTTGATCAAGATTTATATGGAGACATATTTCAATCTTTAAGTTATCACAATTCTTTTTTTGTTTATTTGTTTTTGGGCCATACCCAGCAGCAGTCTGGGGTATCTCCTGGCTCTGAGCTCAGAAATCACTCATATCAGGCTTGGGAGACCATATGAGATGCCAGAGATCAGACTTAGGTTGGCCTCATGCAAGTTAAATGTCTTATCGCTCTAGCCCAAGGTGCCACAATTCCAAAACAAGATCCCTTACTTCCTTATTATTAAAATACTCCAAGACTTACACAACCCCAAAGTAAGATCAAGCTCAAATTTGAAGACTCCAGTAAGTAATAGATGATCTCACTAATAATTACTACCATAATCTCAAACTTTGAGTGTCCATTATTTATAACACATGCTATAACAATTATTTCAGAAACAGGAAATGAGATATAATATAGATAGAATATAAGTGACTGCTATAATCATGGAATGTTTGTCAATGAGAACTTTAGAGTATACCTTGAAAACTTACAGGAAAACATAAAGAGCAAGAACATTTCAGGGTGATTTAATAATCTTACACATTAGTCATTTACATTATTTTACTATGATATAATTATTTCTTTTCTATTATAATAGAACAATTGAAACTATTGTTTAGAGAGGTTAAATGACTTTCGGAGGCTCACACAGTTATTAAAATGGAGCATGGATTTGAACTCAAGAATATTTAATTCCAAAAACTATCTTTAATTATATTCCAGTCTATAAAGTCTGACAAGTTTAATTAGACACTGAATTTACAATTATTTAGTAACATGCCTGAAATGTAAAAAATATTCTTCATTTGTTTTTTAGTCTTACTGCATGATACTCAGTGTTCCATGGCAGTGTTCAGAAATCAAATCCAGGCCTAAATCCAGACCCCTGTATGTAAAGCCTGGGTTCCAAATTCTTTAAAATTTCTCTTTACCCTAATAAAAGTTTTTCAATATCTTAATGACCTTTATTGCTTCATCTATTTGTTAAACTTTTTGGTGAGACATGCAAAATCGCTTTAGTTGAAAGAAACTTTGATGTGAAGGGGACAGAGAATGAAAGAGGATCATTATAGAGATATGTTCAAGAAACAGCATGGCTTCTCCAAAAGGAAAAAAATCAGAGGCTGGAAGGAAGGAGAAAGAAATGAGAGAAGTAAAAGAAGAGGGGGAGAAAATAAGGGAAGGGAATCTGGAGAGACTGGTGGCAGGAAATGTGCACGGGTGAAGGGTTTTGTACATTGTATGACTGAAACTCAAACAGGAATAATTTTGTAATCATGGTGTTTAAATGAAAACAAATTTAAGATAATATAAAAATATAAAAACCATTAACATAAAAAGAATAAAGAAATAACAATAAAAAATAAAGGAACATGTTCAAAAGAAATTTGGTTTCAGCTAGGAACAAGATCTTCTGACCTTTTAAAAACTAGCTAGCTATTCTCACTTGTTTTATATGTATATATCCAAAGAGTGGCAAGAACTGTTTCTTAGTGTTAGTGAGGGTGCTTCATATTATAGTAAATATAATTTAAAGAATTTATTATAATAATTTTTAAAAGAAAAAATATCATGACCTTGAAAAAACAAGCAACACTGCTTCTTCTGGTTAAGCTTCACATCTTTATCATCTTTATTCCATGATGTAAATATTGTTATATAAGTTATAAAAATCCCCTTATTGTAATTTTGATTTTTATCACATTTATATTTTAATTTCAAGTAAAATGTCATATTTACAGCTGGAGTAAACAATACACCTACACATTTATGCAAATTTGTATATATTCTCAATTTAAATTGTTCTAGTTTATTATTGTAGGTTATATTTGTTGGGAGAAAACACACATAGATATGCTCAAGGCTTATCCCTGAATCTGTGTGAAAGAATTACTTGTGGATCATATGGAGTGCTTAGTAATTAGCAAGATGGAACATGTGTAAGGCCAGTGCCATAGACACTATACTATCACACCCACTTTTGTTAAATGTTTGTTGAAAATGAAATCTGATATATGTATGAGTATGCACATACAGAACTTTTCGTTTATATTTGAACTATATATACATTTATATAATTTCAACCACAGTTGTATAAATTAATATCTTTAATGATTTTAGAAATATGTACAAAATATATGCCGTCTACTTTTAAGATATTTAAGCAACGAAGAGATACATAACCGTATGTAGCACATATAAAGTATGAGCCCAGCAATAGTAGTCCTAGGTATATAGCCCAGGGACACAAAAACATAGTACAAAAATGCCCTCTGTATACCTATGTTAAGCACAGCCTTGTTTACAACATCCAGAATCTGGAAAAAATCCCAGGTGCCTGACAATAGATCAGTGGCCAAAGAAATAGGTATATCTACACAGTGGAATACTATGCAGCCATTAGAAAAAGGAAGTTCTGAAATTTTCCTATACATGGATGAACATAGAGACTCATTCTGAGTGAAATGAGTCAGAGAGAGTGACAGACATAGAATAATTTCACTCATTGTGGGATATAAGAAAAATAGAGATAGTATTGTAATTATAACCAGAGACAATAGAGACAAAGGTCAGTAGGTCCAGCACAGGGTAGAAAGCTTGCCATAAAGAGAGGTGAGTATAGCTAGAGAAGGGTCTACTAGGACAATAGTAGATGAACGGATTATTTTGGACAATAACTCAGTGCTAAAAGTGCAGAAACTAAGAGGAAAGGCACTTCTCCATTAACAATAGCACAAACTATAGAGTCAAAAAGGAAAGAGTGGGTAGTAGAGACTGAGAAAGAAACAATTTGCCTGCCTTAGAGCAAGGAAAGGATGGGAGTATAGAGAGTGGCAGTTAAACTGGAGGCCTTGATTATGGTAAGAAGTAGGGTGTACTGATGAAGGATGATACATTGTATGACTTAAACCCAACAATGAACACATTTGTAACCAGGGTGCTTAAATAAAGCAATTAAAATAAAAAGGAATATATACATGAAAATAATCATGCATTTTAGTGATGAGAAGCATATCAATTTTATGAATAAAATTGCTGTGATATCTGTATTAATCAGTTTGTGCTACCATGAAAATTGATTTAAAGAACAGAAATATATTTTTCACAGTTCTGGGGACTGTGAAGTCCAAGGTCAATGCTCACATAAGTTAGATATTTTCTGAGAACTCTTTATTTGTTTTAGAGAAAACCACTGTCTCCCTTTGTGTTCCTTATGGCCTCTTCTGTATTCATGCCCATAGAGGGAGCAATCATTTTCAGTTGTCTAAATATTTCATATCAGAGTCCCACCCCTATATCAACATTCCATGTTAAATTACCACTTTCTAAGACATGTAAATACATTGAGGATTAGAGTTCAGCATATGAATTCAAGAACAAGTGATTACAAATCAGTCCATATAGCAGTACCAACTATTTTTACTAAACTTTCAATGTTATTTCTTTTTATGATAACTTCCGGAGATTTCTAGATAAGCACCATGAGGAAATAATGAAACATATTCAATATTATTTTACACATCTATTTAATTTTATTATATTTAATATCACTCTTAGCAATTCATAAGAAATATTAAATAGTACTAGTAATTTATGGGCTTATGGAGTCATTACCTTATTACCATAAGACAGATATATTTTGCCATTAACTATGATACATACTTAAAATAACTATTTTATATTTTATTGTTAATGGACAATATTTTTTATCCTTTTGTATTTGTTACTTTATAAAATGTTTGTTTTTCTGATGGATCTATTTTTGTTATACGCATTATATTTCTTTATGACATTGAAAAATCTTGAATCCCTGAAGTAAAACTTGCTTTTTCTTATGTTTTATTATTCCTTCATTTTAACCTTGAATTATATTTACTCATATAGCACTTAAGATGCTCTCATCAGTGTCCATAAGTGAAAAATTGTTCTAGCTCTGTAAAAAATGAATTTAGAAGTGAGGAATAAATATTGCCATTATTTTAATTTTTATCAGATTTTTCTATAACATTAATGCTGGCTCTATAAAAGCACTTTCCTAACTTCTATGCTATATAAAATTAAAAATATCAGAATTACCTTTTGATATAATGCATTAAGAGGTTTTCAGTGAACTTTTCTGGCCTATCTATTTTTTATTTCATTCTTATTTCTTATGCTAAAAATGTATTCAAAGATTTTTCTCTTATGTTATAAATTTTGGAAATTTATATTTGCATATAAAATATGTTATCTTACATCTTTTATATGTTTTTATTTCCCTTATCATTAATAATTCATATTTATTTTATTAGTAATTTATTATTAAAACTTTTGCTTTACCTTTTGGGTTGCTTCCTAAATTAACAATGTTGTAATATCTAATTTTTATTTTACTACTTTTAAATCCATTGCTGGATTTTATTAACATTTTCCTTCTCTATAGTGTAGATTTAGTTCTTTATTGCCTCTTCTCTTAAGTTACTAAACTAATGTAAATTTTATCTTCTAAAGAAGATGTTTGGGTATTTTAATTTGCCTTTTATACAAATTTTGCCTATCTTTAGTATTTAGCATGCTCATCCCCATGTACCTCCCACCTCAGATCTTTAAATAGGCCTTATCTTTTAGCTTTGAACAATTTTATTTAAGGAGACAGCTATATATTATTAATGTTTTTAAGAAATAAAATCGCGGCATCTTCATCCAATTAAAGTAAAGTTCTTTTTTAATTTTATTGCTGTTATACATAATCTGATTTGTGATATTGGTAACTAAGTAATCCATTGATGTTTTCTTTGTGATAATTTTGTTTAAGTTATGTAGAAAATGATTAAAAAAAATGGAACCTTAAAAGAAACCAACTTTATATTTCAAAGTTTCCATGGGTTGGGATATGCATATACTATATTTTAACAAGTTCTCTGCTTAGGATATCACAGAGGTAAAGTCAATGTTTTAAGTTGATCTTTTGTTGGGGAGGGCTTAGAGAGAATTTACATCCAGAATCATTTATATGATAAGCATGTTTTTCTTAATATCTTAAGGATTAAAGTCTCCACTTCTTTGTTTACAGTTAATAGTTTTTTTTGTATTTTAACGATTGAGGCCCTCATTTCTTTGCTGATAGTTAACAGTTAACATGTTTAAACTAGTAATAGTGCCATCACGTCTTCATAGTTCTAAATGTCCAATCTCTGCTGAGTCATTCTGACTCATCAGAGAGAGTTCTCTGTTTTGGGGCGCCGAAGTGTTGCTCTTATAGCAAGGATAGATTTGGGAGCAACTGGCTTTGGCAAGCAGTATTAGGATCCACAAGGACCACTCCTGCAGTGTGGACATAGTGGACATAAATTCATGTTATTTGCTTATGTAACTAGTTTGATATCACAGCCTAGATAATTTAGGATACTTTTACCATATCATCATATACATATGTATATATATATATACATATATACATATATCTGAGACATATTAAATTTAAACTAATGTTAGCTCAACTGGGATAATACATCTGCCTTGCATGTTACCACTTCAGGTTCAATACTTGCCTCCCCATATGTCCACCAAAAGTGATCTCTGAGCATACAGCCAGGAGTAACACATGAGTACTACTGTGACCTCCCTCCCCCCCCAAAAGAAAACTATTTTAGCTCAATAATTCTTTAAAAGAGTCACACCTTTATTATATCTGCAGTGTCTTAAATTATGACATATATTCCCAAGGTTCAACATTTACTGTATAGACACATGTAAGAGTCTTTTCTGTCTATTATACATGTTTACATTTAAAAATACTGCTTGTAGAAAACAAGGGTATCATTGCTGAGAGATTACTAGAGTGAAAGAAAGCTTGCTCCTATGTCTCGGATGCTAAAAGAAACACAAATAAAATAATCTAAGGAACATCATAGTTCCAAAGATGAAAACCACAGATAGAGATAAAACATTGAAAGCAACAAAGACTTTTTATGGCAGATATTTCACAAGCAACCCATCCAAGTAGAAGACAGTAGTGGGATACAGTGAAAAAGTTCAATGAAATGAATGTCTTTTATTTCACCCAGGCATACTTTCATTCAGATTTGAAGGAAGGATACAAATATTTGTAAATAATCAACAACTCAATAATTGAAGGATGGATTTTAAAGCAAGACAAAGTCTATAATACAACAAAATTCTAAAAAAAGATGCCACAAAATCCCATGCCAATAATTTTTAAATGTCGACAGACTAAATGCACTAATTAAGAGACACTGACTAAAACTTGAATTAGAAAATTAATGCCAAAATTTTTCTACTAGAAAATAAACACATTTGAATAGTCAGAGCAAATTCAGATTTCAAACCAAGGGTGAGAAGAAAACCCTTCAAGCAATCCAAAGTCTGGGATGGTCATACTAATATCGGACAACATAGATTTCAGACATAAAAAAGTTTATGGTACAGTGTCATTTATTAATAATGAAGTAATATGTACACAGGGAATAAATAAAACTCCTATACATATATTCACTCAATGAAGGGCTAGCAAAATACTTAAAACAACTGCTAATAGACTTGAAGAAAGATGTAAATAGAAATACACTAATAGATGGTGACCTTCGGGAGCCGGGAGGTGGCGTAGGAGGTAAGGTGCCTGCTGCCTTGCCTGTGCTAGCCTAGGATGGACAACGGTTCGATCCCCCGGTTCCCATATGGTCCCCCGTGCCTGCCAGTAGTGACTTCTGAGCGCATAGCCAGGAGTAACACCTGAGCGTCACTGGGTGTGGCCCAAGAACCAAAAAAAAAAAAAATAGATGGTGACCTCCACACTGCTCTGTCACTTATTGATAGATCATCCTGGCTAAAAAAATAAGGACATAATGGCTCTGAACGAATAAATAGAAGAGAAGGGCTTAGTGTATGTATATACAGGGCTTTTCATCTCCACAAAGCTGAATACATATTCTTCTCCATTGGTCATAGAATATTATAAAAGGTAGACCACAATCTTGGCCACAAAAATACCTCTATAATATCAAGAAAATAAAAATTATGTCAACTATTTCTAAGATCACAATGAACTGAAAATAGACATGAATTATAAACAAAATTTGGAAAATATAACACCTGGAAATTAAACAGCTCACTAATGAATAACCAGTGGGTGAGAGAGAAAATTAAAAGATTCTTGGAAACAAATGATAATGAACACATGAATTTTCAGAATTTCTGGAACACAGTAAAATCAATCTGAAATGTATGGTTTTGCAAGATTCATCAGGAAGCAAGAATGGCCTTACATATATAACTTAATGGCATAGCTTAAGAAATGGGGAAATGACCAACAAAAATATCTGAAACCAGGCAGGCATAAGGAAGTAATAAAATCTAGAGAAGAAATTAATAAGATCGAAAAGTGTTTGTTCTTTAAAAATATAAACAAGATCAATAAATGAGAAGTCAAATCACAAAGAAAGAAACTTATAAACCAAATAAAAATGAAAGCTGGATCTTTCTAGTAATAATATAGAAATTCAAATAGTTATCAGAGATTACTTTCAGAATCTGTATACCAGAAATCAAGAGAATCTGGAAGCAATGGAAAAATTCACAGACTCCTCTCACCTCCTAGGATTGAGTCAAGGTAATCTAGAATAACTAAACAGAAATATCTCTCTTGAGAAAATTGAATAATCAAGGTGCTTCTCAAAATCAAACCCAGGCTAGATGTATTCCCAAGTGAATTCTTTCAAAGTCTTAAGTAGAGCTACTGTCAAATGTGTTCATGTTCTTCTATGAAACTGAAGAAACAAATCAGACCCAAACAGTTTCTATAAAGCTATTATCACCAAGATACCGAAAGCATAATGAGAAACAAGAAAGAAAGACAGTTACAAGCCTTGAGAAACACATATGCAAAGATTCTCAACAAAATACTAGCATGTTAGATTAATAAATTTATCAAGAAGATTATATATTATGACTAATAAAATTCATTCCAGATATGCAAGGATGATTTAACATACACACATAAATCATTAGAATACAACATATCAATAAAAGAAAAATACATATCATGTGGTTATAGTAATAGATGCTGAGAAAGCAATTGAAAAGGTTCAACACCCGATTATGATGATAAAAACTCTCAACAAGATAAAATATTGAAGGAATTTTTTTCAATATACTCAGTGCCATTTAACAAAAGCTAATTGAAAACATTATACTCAAAGGAAAATAGTAAAAATATTCTAATATCTCACAAAAGACAAGTTGGTGTACTTTCACCACTTCTATTAAAAATAGTACTGGAAGTACTTGCCATAGCAATTAGGCAAGAAAAATAATGTCAAGAAAAAGTAGATATAAAAGAAGCCAAACTCTAGCAGAAAAGCCCTCAGCATTATTATTTTCATTGTAGTACTACTTACAAAAAGCCACTATCTGGAGACAACCCAAATGCTGAGAACAGATAAATAGATATAGAAACAGTGCTAACTCTACATAATGGGAAACTATGCAGCTCTTAGAAAAATAAAGTTATGAAATTATGCATAAATGGATATGGAGACTATTATGTTGAGTGAAATGAGTCAGAGGGAGAGATATAGACAAATAAAATCACACTCATTTGTGGTATGTAAGAAATATAAAAGACAGTATGTTAAAATGTCCAGATACAATATTTATGAGGGCCTGAAGGACCAGTCTATGGCACAAAGCTTGCCTCAAGTAGTAAAGCAGTGCAGTTAGTGTAGAGAAATTTTCACTATGCCATTGATAGTTGGAACTGATGACTCTAATCAAGAACATGATGCTGAAAGGTGATAAAGTTATATTCATGATAGCCCTGCATTACAAGAGTACAAACCACAGTGTCTAAAAGGAAAATAGAGAGAGAAGTAAAATTCTGGGCCTGGGATGATAGCACAGTGGTAGGGTGTTTGCCTCGAACTCGGTCAACCTAGGTTCAATCCCTGGCATCCCATATAGTCCCCTGAGCCTGACAGGAGTGATTTCTGAGTGCAGAGCAAAGAATAACCTCTGACTGCAGTCAGATGTAGGCCAAACTCCCCCAAAATTTGTCAGCCCCAGAGGCAGATAGCAGGGAGTGTGGGATGGAAATTGGGTACAATGGTGATAAGAAATATACACTGGTGAACGTTGATGCATATTGTAAGATTGAGACTCAATTGTGAGAGATATTGTAATCATGTGTTTAAAAAATTAGAAAAATAACATGAGTGACTCTACATTTGCCCAAATATACAAACTCACACAGGAATGATAGCAAGCCACAGAAAGAAGGAATTCTAGCATTTTCAACAATATGAAATGACCTCAAGGACATTATGCTAATTGAAACAAGTCAGAAAATGATAAATGTTCTCACATTCATAGAATTAAAAAATTTAAAAAAAATTGAGTCATATATACAATGAATAAATGAGTACTTTCCAGAGGTGTTGGTAGTAGGTGGATAAAAATGGGTGATTGAGACGTGGACCAAAGTGATGGTATACTGGGTAGAGTACTTGCCTTGTTTGGCTAACCTGCATTTGATCCCTGACAATACATCTTGGCTCGCAATTCTGCCAAGTGTGATACCTAGTGTAGAGTCAGGAGTATATCTGAGTACAGAGACTGTGAAAAGCAAAGTTACATACAGGGAGAACTATTATATGATAAATAAGTATTCAGTGATGAGTCCTAAAATCCTATGTGGGGCATTATAAAATGAAGCAATGCACTAATAATTAAGTCTAAAATTACTAATTTTAAAATATAAATTTTTAAATCTTTTTTCCTATTATGAGACTCACCTTTGTTAGCTTCTGGCACAATATTGTTTTCTGAGTTCCTCCAAGGGAATTCTTCCTAGTATAAACACAGAATAAGTGGCCTTCCAGGCAACATCAGTCATGGTCCACCACCTTCACATAAAGCCTTGTTCCCTCCACGTCATTATACATATTGTTACTTCATTTGGACAGAGCTGTTCCATGTCAGAGTGATAGTACTGAGGTTAGGGCTCTTGCTTTGCACACAGATAAACTATGTTCAACCTCTGGAATTCCATATATTTCCCTAAATCTCTCCAGAATACTAATCCCTGAATGGAAAGTCAAAATAAGGCCCGAACTTTCTTTATTGTAGCTCCAAAATAAAGATAAAATAGCAAGATAGCAAAAATTAACTTTTCTCAGCATACTTGAGAGCAAGGATTACATCCCATTCATCTTTAAACTGAATTCCAGCACAAAAAGCAAGTCTGTTACACAGCATTAGTTCAAAGTGTATGATGTTTTATACATATGACTAATTTAGTGAAACATTCACTGTAGTGATCAAACTATGAGGATATGAACCCTGTCACAGAGAAGAAACTTGTCATTTAAAAGAAAATTATACTTGATAGGTACCTCCAGAGGAAGCTCTATTGTATGCCAGATGTTCTATAGGAGACATGTTTGTCATTTTTTCTTTTTATAAAGAGTCTAAATTTGCAGAAGCTGCTCATATATCAGTTCAAAAATATCTCTTCCATTATTCAAAGCACATAACCCTTATTAGTCTGCACATTTACCAAGTAGTTTGTATGAATTCAAATTATTTTGGAATAAAATGTTTTACTCTGCCAGTAGTACTACAAAAAACTTTATAGAAAGGTTTACTGGCCCTTTGGGCAAGAAAAAAAAGGCTATATCTTTTCCATAAATGTATGAAAATTTTATTACCACATACATGTAACTGAAAGCATATGATAAACTATATAGGTTACAAGGAATGCATCAATAACTGTATTCATCTTTCTCTTTAAACAGGTTTGTTAGAGACACAACACTAAAAATATGTAAAAAAGATATCAACATATCTCATATAAAATTTTTAGGCTATTAAATTCATGATTATTTAATATTAGAACACAATAAATCAGGCTATATGACATTCTTCATTATGATGAAATTTAATTCACTCATGTAATTAACATTAAATTACTTCTTGAGTTCTGTTAGAAAATTTAAAGTGAACTGACATATACACTAGACTTAAGGAACTGACAAGAAGATAAGGGAATCCATGCATTATAAGGTTAAAATCTATTTGAAAAATTAGGAAAGGTCATAGCAATTAGAGAAAAATTGCTCCTATATTTTTATTGTGACCATACAGAACATAAATGGCCCCATGGAGTAGGCAGTATATTATTTGTTCACTACTTACTTATTATTTGGAACTATACCAACCGTGCTTAGTGTTAAAGCTTGCTTCTGAGCTCAGGGAATATACCTGGTAGAGTGTAGGGGACCATATGTGGTACTAGGTATCAAACAAATCTAAATTCATGCAAGGCAAACACTCTTCACTGTGCAATATTTTGGCCCCAGGAGGCAGCATTTAAAAATGTTTCATGGTGAATTATAAAGCTAGTAACGATTAAGTTTCAGTTATATATTATGCCAATACCCATTCCTTCATCAATGTCTAGTTCTCTTTACAAATATACCCAGTTTCCCTTCTACACCTATCGTGCTTCTATGATGGGCAAAGTGTTATTTTTCTTTTCCCTACTACACATGGTGGTTTACATATTGTTACTAATAAGGCATCATGTATATCATTTTACATACTTTCAGCACACAGTGGTCCATTCACAATTTATTCCCTCTTCTCATACAGTGGCAAGCTTCCTGCTCAGGGCCAGTTCTCCTGAATTTATTTTCTATTATCAAGGTGGGAGCATTTCAAACTGTATCAAGATAGACAGAGGGGTATTAAATACACTCCAGTGAGTGATACGTTCTTTCTTACCAAATGTAGAGAAAAGTAAATTCAAGAAAAAAATGTGGTAAATGCACCATTTCAATTTTGCTAAAACATTTGACTTATAAAAGGAAGATATTCATATATTCATCAAAGAACACTAAACCCAAATATCCCTAGATTTTAAGCCTCATTGAATTGAAACACCAGGATATAAAGACCAAGAGAAGAGAGTTCTCTCCGTAAATCCCTGAGAAACAAAATAAATTTGTAAGAAATGGATTTTCATTGTCAGAAGGTTAGACAGTGGCCGAATACATTACATGTTAAAACAAAAACTAGAAGGTTAGTAGAGCAAAGTAAGGCTCTTGCTTTATATGGTGCCAAATCAAGTTGAATCCCCAGCACCTATACAGTTATCTGAAGCAACTAAGAATGAACTCTGAGTTCAGAGTCAGAAGAATATTGTCCACAAATAAAATAGAAAAACAAGGAACATCTTGTTTTGGGGGTAAGTTATTACTGTTATGGGAATAATAGAACTAATAGGTTGAGAGTGTGATAGGATAAAATGAAAAGATAAGCAAAATATATTTTCAGAGACAATGAAATTTGGAAGATCACATTAACTGAGAAACCACATGTTGAAAGTAAGTAATGATTATGATTGAAGTGTTAAGCATGATAGGAAAATAGTGTTGCCCCATTTGTTGGGTCCCATCTACTCCTTAGAAACTTAAACAACAATATAATTTTGAGGATGAATATTTTGGGGAGAAAAGTATTGGGCTCCTTACGTGTTATATTTTTTTCTTATAACTGAATTATGTAGTATATGTATTATCATACATTGAGTAATATTTAGAGATATGCACTTTCACATTCATTCATTAACTTACCTGCTTCATGCAAAAATCCTGGGATAAATGATAGGTTCATTTTTAGAGTAGGTAAGTTAAAGTGAGTCTCCTTATGAAGAACTCATTTCCAATAAATAAGGAAAACAAAATTTACCTCGTTGAATTCAATAAAAAGTAAATTGTAAATTTTCAAAAGTATATAAATTGTTGGTACATCAGTATATGAGTGCCTGCCATTTCACAAACATGTAAAAAGTCCTGAAAACAGTTAGTGGTAGAGGAAAAGATTAAATTTCAAGAAAAGCAAAACAATAAAATTTGGAAATTCCCATCCTGCTGGAATGATATTTCTATGGCAAAGTAAATACCAATACATTAAATTCCCTCATCATTATTATTATAGATAAGTAAATTTTAGATATGATTTGAATGTAATTGCTAGACAGTTAAGGTTTTTTCTGTCTTACATTTCAGTTTTTGATGAAGTACCATATTTGTTGTATCATAAGACACACTTTCCTCCCAAAAAGTACGTCAAATGGGGCAAATGCCTCCTGAACCTGAAGCCTGAGGCAGGGGAGGAGAGTATCTATAAACTGTGTGCTTCTTATAGTCAGATGCATCTTATAGAGTGAAAAATAAGATACCTTTTCATTTCACTCTACCCCAAGGTTACTCAACATGGTCATTCTCAGT
>PVKC010014933.1:0-21750 GCA_004027635.1 Crocidura indochinensis | reverse complement strand
TGGAATCTATCATGCTCAGTGAAATAAGTCAGAGAGAGAGAGAAAAACGCAGAATGGTATCACTCATCTATGGGTTTTAAGGAGAATGAAAGACATTCCTGCAATAACAATAATTTGCAGACACAAAAGAGAAAGGAGCTGGAAGTTCCAGCTCACCCCAGGAAGCTCACCACAAAAAGTGGTGAGCTTAGTTAGAGTAGTAACTGCATTTTGAACTGTCCTAAAAATGAGAACCTATGAGGGAAATGGAGAGCCTGTCCAGAGTACAGGCGGGGGGTGGTTGGGGAGGAGGGAGATTTGGGACAATGGTGATGGGAACGTTGCACTGGTGATGGGTGGTGCTCTATACATGACTGAAACCCAAACACAACTATGTATGTAATCAAGGTGTTAAAATAAAAAAAAAAGAAAAAAAAAAGAAAAGACTCCTGTGACATTTGATTCCTGTACTAGGGCAAAAGCCTTACCTCTAGCACCACAGCTCTGGTCCCTTCACTAAGGCTCTTTAGGCACATGAAAATGTAAGTATACTTGGGGCCGAAGCAATAGCACGGTGGTAGGGTATTTGCCATGATTGCTGCTGACCCAAGACTGGTCTTTGTTCGATCCCTATCATCTCATATGTTCCCCCTGAGCCTGCAAGGAGCAATTTCTAAACACAGAGCCAGGAGTAACCTGGTGAGCACTTCCAGGTGTGACCCAAAACCTAAAAATGAAATACAAATATGTCAGTATACTAATAAGAGTTGGTGGTCACAGCTGATATTTTGAAAGGTTCGCAGGTTTCAAGGAGGTGACCGTTTTCAGAAAATTCACAGCCAAGCATATTAATATATAATAATTATATGAAGACATTGCTTTTACTCTTCTTTTCTCTGAAGTAGCTGTTTTCCAGAAGTTCTGAGAGATTGCGAAAGGTTGAACGCACATGTTAGTGGCTTTGCTTGTTTCTCTCTTTCCAGTGCTCCTCTATCCTTTCATCTCCTCCAGGAAAGAGCACAGCTCTTTTAGGCCTCAATGATTGTTAACTTTGGTCAATAAGGACAAAGATATGATTCTACCTTACTAACAAAATGATTTTAGCAGAGGTCCTCAAATATGGCCCGCGAGCCACATACTGTATTTGTTCCCATTTTGTTTCTTCACATCAAAATAAGATGCATGCAGTGTGCATAGGAATTTGTTCGTAAGTTTTGTTTTTACTATAGTCTGGCCCTCCAATGGTCTGAGGGACAGTGAACTGGGCCCTTGTTTAAAAAGTTTGAGGACCCCTGTTTAGGCATTCAATGAGAAATATCAGAGCATTGTATAAATTGACAATGGCATTATTACTTTCCTCATTCTTCAAAAAGTGCATTTTATATTTCATTTTATCATTGTAGGGAATATTTGCTTACTAGAACTACAGAGACATCTGAATATCACCTAGCTGGAAATGCTTCTCTTCCCCTACCATTGAAGCTCCCTTCCTTGGACTTCTAAATAATGGAGATTTGTTTGTGTAGCATAAGCACATTTGCTTCTAGTCACAGGCAGACTTTTCTACCTGTAGACAGATATCTCTTCCCTGTCTTTCTTTCCTGCCTTATTGTAAAGGATTTTCTGGAGTCAATGAGAGGACAGGATCTTGACACTGTAACCTTAATCTTAGAACATACATGCAACTTAATTCAATAATGAGATATGTGGCCACTTATAAAAATGTTATGCCTTTTTTTAATTTTTTTTTCTTTTTGGGTCTCACCCGGCAGTGCTCAGGGGTTACTCCTGGCTCCATGCTCAGAAATGGCTCCTGGCAGGCACGGGGGACCATCTGGGGCACCGGGATTCGAACCGATGACCTTTTGCATGAAAGGCAAACGCCTTACCTCCATGCTATCTCCTGGTCCCCAAAAATGTTATGCCTTTTTTAGATAAATTTGTTATGTCTTCTTTATTTTTATTTTATAAGGAATCCATTTTCACTTGAGATCCATGAAAAAATAATCCTCCCTTCTCTATCTCCTTACCCTTAAATTATCTTTCTGCATCATACTTATCTCAGATATTATTCACACCTTCCTGCTATCTTTTCCATCAGACTTCCTGCTAGAATGTCAGCTATCCAACAGTAGTGGTTATTTAATTTGACATTTGTTCATTATTTTCTTTGTTATTCTAAAAAAGTTTCCAGTGCATAATGGTGACTACAACTTCATAACCAAACAATAAGGTGATTTGTTTTGTTTTGTTTTGTTTTGTTTTGGGGCCAAACCCGGTGACACTCAGGATTTACTCCTGGCTAGGTGCTCAGAAATCGCTCCTGGTGCAAGGCAGACGCCCTACCACTTGCACCACTGCTCCTGCTCCAAAAGGTGATATCTATGTGAAAGAAGACGTCCACTATCCTCAGTCCAGCAGGATTTGCTAGCTTACCCTGTACAATCATGCTACATGTGCACCTAAAGAAATATACAGGTGGCATGTATGCCATCAAGATTTAGTGAATGACCAAATGGCACTTCAGTTGCTTCAGAATAGGCTTATTAAGGAAAACCTCCAAATCCTATTATACAAAGAATATGACTCTTCTCTAGTCAAGGTTCTGATATCCAGAGTGAGAAGTCCAGCTAAGAAATGAAAGGTGTTTAAAAAAAATAAAAAACAACTTTATTTCCCAAGATTTTACAAGGTACACAGTGAGATTCAGCTGAGGAGTGGTGTGGCCATCTGGCCTATTATAGTTCTGGGTTACAGGCAGGAATCACATTAGGCAGGTTTCTGACACGTTCCTTAGAGAACATCTGGATTATGTCTCCCATCCTTTCAGGGTCTGTTCTTCTCTCTCTAAGGAACATAATTCCTCTTGGTCCATGGGGGCTACATGTGATAAAAAAAAAAAAAAGATTATTAGAGGATTAGTAAAGTCTGGTCTCAGAAGAAGGAGGATTTATTTCTGGATCCTTGATCCTAATTCTGAATTACATAAAACTAGGCTGTTCAATAAATTGGGAATAAAATATATCTTCTTTTTATGTTTTCATCGTTGGGGCTTTTGTGCTACCCACAAACAAAACTATTTCTAATAGACCCAAAATTCATCACCTATTAATGTATGACCAGTCACATCTAATTAGCACATAATCCTGAGTTTTCTCACCAAAAATCTCATACAAAGATAGAAAACCTAAAATGCAAGACCGCCATGAAAGTTACCAAGGTAATTAATTAGAAACATTTAGTATTTTCCCTTATGCGAAGTTCAATAAATAAGAACTGCTTTTTTTATAATAGACAGAGCAACTTTTCTATCCCATGATATGAGTAAAGATTTAGGGACATTTTGGAACATTTTAAATAATATATATATATATAATATTTTTCTATTTTTAAGGCATGTGCTGACTTTATATCTGAGAGGATTATAGGACCCACTGAATCAAAAGAGAAATTAAAAGGTGTGTGTCACAGATTGCAGAAGTGACCCTGGTTGTCAGAAGGATAGAATAGGAGGGAGGGTGTTGCTTTACATACTACTGATACTTTGATCCCAGGGACCCCCGACCCCACATATGGTGCCCTGAGATCAGGAGTGTTTCATGTACACAAGACCAAAAATAATCTTTGAGCACTGCTGGTGTGTTTCCCTCTCCCCAAATAAAGGACTCTGTTTATCAAGTTACCAATCTTATGCAAACTCAAGTCACATGATCAAGAAAGATCTAAGGGCTTTTTTGACTAAACCCATGTTTTATCTTCAGCATTATTTCTCTCCTCAACTTTTTCCATTCAGAAGTCCTATCTCTTCTTGAACACAGATCTCTCCTTTTTCCCCTCCTAACACCCCTCTAAGTTTCTTTCATTGAGAAATATTCCCCTTCACTAAAAAAAGAGAAATAAAGAAAATATATAAATATTATAAACCGTGTGTCTGTTTCAGTAAATACACATTAAAGCACATATATTTGTTTTGAAATTTCATGTCTTCCAGGATAAAAAAAAAACAGACTAAAAACATTGATCATTCATTATAACTGCAGCATCAATCAGGGTGACATGCAAATCATCATGCATTAAAATCTGATTAAATTAAAAGATAAGAGTAAACATGTTTTCATAAGATTCGATTCGGTAATGTGCAAATGTGTTTCTAAGTCTACTATCAGACCAATCAAAATGGGAAACAAGACCAGAGAAAGCAAATTAGCTTTGCTGAGAAGCATAAATAAAAGAGAGCTCTATTATGTAATCAATTTAAATCACAATAAGAATCAGAGGAGGAAATCTTAGTTTCAAAGGGGGATTGTGTGAGCATTAAGTCTTTTTCGAGAAATACTGAATTAGGACTCAGCGTAGATTGTTCTTTTATCTTATAGCACAATGGTTCAACCTCTATACCATAGACAGTTGCTACTCTATAGTTGGAGAAATGTTGAAAACAACTTGTCTACCACATTGGTTTTTACTGCTGATATTGACATACAGAAATGCAGGACAGGTCCTAATTCTCATGTCTAAAAAGCTTGATACATGCTGATTAAATACTATTTCCTTAGTATTATATAGATTACTATCTAATACTATTTAATAGTAATCTCCTTGACAAAGAACTAAAAATTAACTTTTTATGTTAAAAGAAAAGCATTGATTTTTTTTTTAGACCATATCTAGTGACACTGAAGGGTTACTCCTTCCTGGCCCTGTGCTCCGAATCACTCCTGGTGGAACTAGGGAATCATACATGGTGCCAGAATAAAATCTAGGTCATCCACATGTAAAATAAATATACTATCTCTTGACCTAATTAACAAATTTGATAGATTGGTATACTTAAAGAGATAGTCTATTGATTGCTTGTGCACACATGTGTAGTATGACAAGGCTGGGAAAATATAAGGATTTTATTCACTCCTAGTATATGTATGTGCTGAGGAGCTTGATGGCATTATTGTTTTTGGAGAACATTCGTGTCTATATACATATATGCATGCTCAAGTTAATTCAAGATTTTTATGCACCTTAGACTCAAACTTTCCACATCTATCAGACGGACAAGATAATCAATGAAATTAAGCTTAAGTCACTGAACCAATCCAGGCTCCAAAATTCTGAACTAATTCACAAGCATGCCGCATAAATTCTTTTAAATGGAATTTTTGTTCGATTTAAATGCTTGTGAAAGTTCCTTATGTAATGGGGAATTTTTAATATGATAATTTATTAGGATTCATCTGTTTACATGGAAATTGTATATGTGGGAAGAAAGTTTATTTTTAATAAGGAGTTTAACAATCCTAGAGGAGCCTGAGCTCATGTGTTTTTATTTTGAATTAGAATTACATATTTCAGTTATGTGGACTTTTGTTTTTCTTCTGGGACTTATTAAAATACTCTGAATAAAATGTATATGTCAAGTTCTGTGTTCTTATTCACATTAAGAACTGGAAAACAAATCAGTTAGGGAAGTATTTCTTCTCATCATATTTAGAAAGAAGAAACAAGCCACAAATCAGCATAAAATAACATATTTGCTATAAATATTTTCTCTTTATCCTCCCCTCAGAATTTTGGAAATGTTTCAACTGACTTTTCCATTGGATATCAAGAAACACTCACAAAAATAAATAAAATAAAACCAACCACTCCCCACCAAAAGAAATCTATTGCTGCTTGGGGAAATATTTCTGAAATAAAATCAGAAACTTATATTTATCAGTTACAGCACACACACACACACACACACACACAGATGGGATCATTTTCCTCTTGCAAGAGTCCTATGCACCAGTATTTGGTTGTCTCAAGATGTGCATTTCTTCTTTTACTTTGCTTATTTATTGAAGAATAGTCTTTTCAGATTTTATCATTTGGTGACCTACTTATTTCTGAAATTTCTCAAGACACTCAAGATCCTGAGACTTTCAGTACATCTTTTGTCTTTGTTTGTTGGTTTGTTTGTTTGGGGCCAACACCCAGTGGAGCTTATAGGTTATTCCTAGCTCTGGCCCAGAAGTTACTTGTTGCAGGTTCTGAAACTACATGGATATTGAACCTGGATTGGCTGCATGCAATATAAATGTCTTCCACCTGTGCTATCACTCCCGTCCCTTAGTTTTTAAATAATATGTTAGCTTGGGACCGGAGAGATAGCATGAAAGCAGGGTGTTTGTCTTGCATACAAAAGGGCAGTGGTTCGAATTCTGGCATCCCATATGGTCTCCCGACCCTGCCAGGAGCGATTTCTCAGCATAGAGCCAGGAGTAACCCCTGAGCACTGTCGATTGTGACCCAAATACCAAAATAATAATAATAATAATAATAATAATAATAAATAATAATACGTTGGCTCATCTTCATATTTACTTTGAAACATTCCCTAAGGCACACTGACAATTGGTGAATTGGAACGACGTACATCTTTCCTAGGCATTCAAGGACCAAGTAGACATGGGAGAACTGGCAAACAGAATTCTGCCTGCAAAGTGCTATGTTTTGACAAAGGCCATGCAACTATTTTGTCTGCTTACTTGTTTGGGGATTACACATGGCAGTACTCAGGGATTACTACTGTCTCTGTGCTCAGGGACCACTTTTTGACCCTATGTGTAAATGGAATCAAACTCCAGTTTATCATTTGCAAAGCAAAAGCCCTGTCCACGGTACAATGTATGACTCTCGTCCTGATTTATTTTTAGAGAACCAAGTGTTTGTTATTTGGGATTCTGCTTCTACCAGAAAACCTATGCTGGTCAGTGAAAGGCTTGGGCATGTGATGACATTTTCCCTCTAACCTCTCACTTCTCTACTTCTGGGGTTCCCAAACTTTTTAAGCAGGGGAATAAATTCACAGTTCCTCAGACTATTGGAGGGCCAGAATACAGTTTAAAGAAACAACTATGAATAAATTTATATGCACACTGAAAATATCTTGATGTAAAAAAAATAACAGGAAAAACTACAATATTTAAAATGAAGAACAAGTAAAGTTAAATCAACAAACTTACCATCATTTTAATGGAAACTATGGGTCTGCTTTAGGCAGACCATAGTCTGAAGATCTCTGCTTGAGATTTAAAGGAAGAGTAAAGAGATAAAGACAAGGAGGGAAATTCCACACATGCGCACTGCAGGCCTGGGATGAATCAGCTACTAAGCAGGACAGGCAGCAGCAGCAAAAACACCCATTGGGATAAGTGTCCTCATCGGGCCATCGTTTGAGGATCTCAGATCTAAACCTTCCATTCCAACTATTGAGTAAAATAAGTAGTTTATATTTATTAGAACAATGAATCACTAAAAAGCAGGCCCTGAAAGAAACTTTGGTCAGATCTTCTCCACATTTGGATGATTACAAGAGCATAAGATAACAAGATTGTGTGTTCTTAGTCTATAATTAATAAAAATTATGGAACCCACTGAACACAACAGATACTTTCAAGCATCAATGGAAGAAAAATCAACATTTAATAATTGAGGAAATGGAGTCCTCGTATCAAATACAAGTATGAATTGTAGAATCTTAAGCAGAAACATCCAATTTTAGCATCCAAAATGTAGGAAGAAATAATATCTGTGTTATTTTTATAATTTAGCTGAGAAAAGATATATTTAATATTAGGTAACATAAGACCCAAGAACCATATAGATGGTGTCATCTCAAAGTGTTGGATAGAGTATATATTCAGGAAGTGAGTATTAACGAAGCCATCTTAATCAAATGAGAAGGCAGGTGTGTTATGAAATCTAAATTTAAGACCAAAAATCATGCAGACTTAGAGCCTTGACATATGGTAACAAATAGAGTCAGAGCTGGTCAAAGCCCAAGTTCCCATCTTTGCTTGACTCTGTCCATCAGATCGCCAGATCCATAGACAAAGCACAATTTTGCTTATCTCTGAGTAAATGGCTTCAGTGTGTTATGTGTTCCTGGAATTATTCTCATCATGTAATCTTGTCCTTGCATGGGAACCAGAGCTCTTCATGGTCTCTCTTCAGTGCCATGCCTGTCACCCCCAGGTCCGCGTTGTTATCTCTATTTTTCAGTGTAATTATCTGTGACTCCAGATATTTTGCAGGGCTCTCATCCTTGGACTGTGAGTTTATGTCTCTTGAAAACTCATCTGAGATTTGGAAGTCTTTAAAAAAATATGAGTAAACATGGCAGAGTACTAATGAGGAACATGTAAATAAAGAAGATGAGGGATACATGTGCTCCCAGGGCCCATGATCATGGTCCCTCCCATATATAGGTCACCCTTCTCTCCCCTCTTCAGATGAATCTTTTCCTACTGGGTTGTGTACCAGAGCTCTCTCCACTTTTGGAGATATCTGTTCTCTCTTGAGCATATTACTATCTCCCTTTCTTATCTTCTTCCTCCCCTTCTCAGTATCTTCCAAAAATGCCTGTCTTTTTTTTTGTCTTTTGTTTTTTGTTTTTTTGGTTTGGGGTCACACCCAGCAGTGCTCAAGGGTTACTCCTGGCTCTACACTCAGAAATCACTCTGGCAAGCTAAGGATGCCAGGATTTGAACCACCTTCCTTCTGCATGCAAGGCAAATGCCCTACCTTCATGCCTGTTTTTACTTCAAGACAAGAAGATGATATTAAAAATCAAACAAAGAATTGAGCGCATCAATCAAGCATGAATATATCATCAGTTAAAATTTCCTCAACATTTTTTCTTCACAGTTGGGATGTTAAGTAGAAATGGGATATGAACCAAAGTTTATTTTCCAGCATAAGTTTGTCCATAACCGCAAGGGACCCTCTCTTTTATTTTAATTTTTTGCAACTAAATATAAAGAATTGGGAAGTATGTAGGATTCCAGAAAAAGCAAGACATAGAAGAAGATCCTGTGCATAGTTATTTTAAGATGCGTTTAATTGTATCAGCTTTGATGTATTTTGTTATCTTAGTGTGGGACAGAGGATGTGAGCAAAATTCTGGTTCTCATATAGAAATTGCCTTTCTTTGGAGGCAGGTCTGCTGTCCCTGAATTGCTTAGAAGAGAGAAGGGCTTTAGAATTTAATTTAAATGTAATTAATGTAAAATTAATTTAAATTTAATTCAATATGAAAACAACAGTGGAATTAAGGAAGAGAGTTATGGGTAATTTACATCACTTCAACCAATCAATACAACTGAATAAGGGGAAAGTCACCGGGCAGTGCTCAGGGGTTACTCCTGGCTCTGTGCTCAGAAATGCTCCTGGCAGGCTCCGGGGACCATATGGGATTCCTGGAAACAAACTCAGGTCTTACCCTGGGTCTCCTGCAAGGCAAATGCCGCGCAGCTATGCTATCTCTCTGATGCCCTTGATGTAGAAAATCCTACATTTAATAATATTACTCATTTTTCCCTCTGGCCATTAAACTATAGAACCTATGTATCTAAAGAATTTAAGTATATATTAGAACGTAAATGTATATGTGTTTGAGGTGTCCTAATTCCAAGAATTCAGTCTGTTTCCTTCTTCCATATCAATCATTTTCTCATTTTTCAAGCTCTCTCGAGAAACAATATTTTTTTATATTTGCTTTAGGTGGTTTGCTTAGGTGGTACTATTTCTCCAAAGAATCTCATTACAATTGATCAAGTGTCTAGAGAGATAGTGCTGAATACAAATCTGTTAACTGCTTGCATGCTGAGTTGTTTAAAGAAAATCATTATGAAGTCTCATTTCACTGATCTTTGTTAAATCAACATAATTCCTTTAGCTAAAATAAGTGTTATTGAATCAGTGCATAGAAATAGCATGTTGGGTGTGTGATATATTTTTTTATTATAAACATGAATGCTGTGCTTATTGTATGAATAGAGTATGGTTTTGAAGGAAAGATGAGAAAATTGAATGGAAAGGCATCCAAAAATCACAAATTATAATGTGATTTTGCAGGGCATTTAAAAGTTCAGAGTAGCTTTGAGTTTTTCCAGGATAGAATTTTGTCTTATTCATTATTCAGCGATAAGATTAACACTACGTTCTCTGTACTTCTTGACTTCTGCACTGTGATTACCTTTGCTTTACAGAAACACCAGGCAGTCTACAAGCCAAATTTATATTTTGTGAAAATGGATGAATTCAATTAAAACAAAACAGAGCAGAACAGCAGCAAAAAAACAAATGAATAGTTTAGCCTTATTGCTATTCAGCCTCAAACCAGTTTGCGTCTGCTGAAAACAATCCCCTACTTGCCTTTCCTCTCTTTTAAAACCGGTTCCTGTATGTGAATGGTCTAATTCCTTCTTGATTTTTTTCATCTCTATTAGTCATTAGAACATGTGAAAAATCAGGCAAAAGCCTGACCCTAAGTATTCATGATAGAAGTTTATGAAGCAGGTGAGAGAGACCATAAAAGAAAACCAAAGATTCAAAGGTTCATTGGAAAATACCAAAATAGACTCCTTATTTGAATTTTTATTTTGTTATTGAACAAAAGTAAAACACACTTCCCCGAGAATGATCTTTTTATTTATCAATTTCTTGAATAGATCTAGTGTGGAAAATAATCTATCTGATTTGTTTTGTTTTGTTTTGTTTTTAAGAATACATGCTGGGTGAGATGAATATAGAAACTATATTATTAAATAATTTTTACCAGATTTGGTATTGACGTACCTGTCACTGATTCCATATTTGGAAAAGTTATAGATATCCACATAAAATCATTCTCACTTCCAAAGCCAAATGAATGAAGATAATGAAGCCTGATCTTAAAATAATTTAAGTGTTTAAGCTATCTGATACCACCCTAAGGTCCCTTTTTAAGACACTGAAAAGGCATTCATTGTTCTCCTAGCTTTCTTCTGCCCATCTCTTCTCTGACTAGCTTACCCAGAGTAGATTGTTTGAGCAGTTGCAAAGGGATTAAGGGTATTTTCTTTTGATGCCACCAGTCTGCAAATGGTGCCAGAGTTTGATTTATTTTCTCCTTAAATTGGATTCTTTTCCATTTGGTGGTTGATAATTTAAGGGGTTGAAATGTTAATGCCTGAGTTGGCTTCTGAGAAAGATCAGGTAGAAAACAGCAAACTACAAATGCCTAGAAACTCTGTTTCTTACTTTATTCCTTCCTCAAAGTGAAGCTTAGCCCGAATCATAGATCATTTGGTATAGAAAATCAATTCTCTTTTACATGTTCACCATTATATTTAAATAGGAATCCCATGGCAATCACAATAAACCAAAGGAAAACATTTCCAAAAATGGAACATCAGGAACTCTTACTTTGCTCATGAAGTTTGGTTTAGTCTACAAACAAAGCTTCTTGATGTTTCTTTCCCCATTTTTTGTCTACCTATATGACTAATTTTGATAAATCATACTATATTTTCTCAGAAATCAACCCATTTTTATCCAGATAACTGACTCACTTCCCTCTTGAGACAGTGGCATCATTTTTAATATTTGCCTTCCAAGTATGATTCGCTGTATTTGGTATCTTTGTAAGGTGGTATTTCAGGAGAAAAGTATATTCTTTATGTGGTCTGAATAATGTCTGACTGTTCACATTATTAGTATGCAGGCTTTGGGTGAGGGAACAAGGTTGCCAGCAGAGTTAAAGATGTGTGTAGAATACAGGTTCTGTTAAAAGTGCTTTCAACAATTCACAGCAGTCCTGAATTTCTGATTTTATTAAGGTAGAACAATTGAAGGGAAATATACCTTTCTTTGTCTTTAGAGAGTTGGAAGAGGGGGAATCCTAATGGCTTAACCTCGACCCAAAATATTGAGTGTATGCAAATTTGCCCTTTTACAATATCAATGGAATTGTTCACCCCACTCAAAGAGAAGGACAAGGGACTCCCAAGGTCATGTTTTGTGAAGGCTTTATTGTGCCATGACAATTCAGTGACCTTTATGAAATACAGGATTATGAAGATGAACTCGAGTTGTTTGGTTACTGATAATGTTATGTCTGTGACACCTACAAATCAATGATAGGAAAAGAAAAAATATACAAATACTATTTAAAATATGCTATTATCAACTTCATTTTAGTGAAGTTTATGGGAATTTCTACATAATCTAGATTAGGCTTTCCTTCGGTTCTCTCTTAGGCATTAAAAATTAAAGGCTGATGATTTTGTGAAGGAAAACAAATGAGGGAAGCAACTGATTTCATGTTCACTTTTTAAAAGCTAATAATTTCATAAATACTTTGGAAATACATGGCTAGAGCATAATCTGTTTAGAAAAGGATCCTATTAATCTGGCAATTAATATGTTGGGTAAATTGGGAATTCACATTTAAACTAAATTAAGCCTACTTCTCAAGCTTTATACATAGATGTGGTTTAACTATAATTATGAGCAAGTGTCAAAGTAAATTTCTTTCAGAGGGTTCACCTAGCAGGGTTGTAGATTATTCTGGAAGATGTAAGGATCAAACAGGTCGATCTCAATTAAGATAAATGTCTTAATTCCTATACTATCTCCCTAGCTTTGAGAGTAAATAGTTTAAACTTATTTGAACAGATATTCAGATATAGAACATTGGGATCACAAAAATAGCCTTTCAAGTATTAAAAATTGCCATTTGCTCTTAGCCATTTGTTTTTTAGAAATGAAAGGGATTCTAGAATTATGCATGTTCAGAAGTTACTTAAAAATCTGTGCAAGAAAAAGCATTTCCTTTTGGAATGTGTATGATCTGAGAATATTTTCAATATTATAAGAGTAATAAAACCTATCTGTGACATTCATGTTTGGTCATAATAAATACATGTTTTCTAATACTGAAAATGGCCAATATTGATATTATATATTTTAAATTGACACAGTTATAACTAAGTACAAATTAATAGTTTTCTTTGTTCGTATTTATCACAAATTTCCCTATACACCAAAGTTTTATTGACAAATGATTTCAAATTTGTGTTTTTCTCAGAAGACTAAAAATAAAAGTCTACCCTCCATTAATTAGGCTTAAACTCGGGTGTCAGTACCGATTTATGTCACCAAATGCATATTACTATTTCTGTATTTTTCCATAAGTTGAACTTATGGAGAAGTTATGGGAAATGTAAGAAAGAAACTGGGGATAAATAAATGCTAAAGCACCTCATAATAATATATTTCTCTCTTGTAAAAGAGCCATTTTGGTTTGCAGTTTTCCTCTCAGAAACTGCTTTAGAAAATATCTAACCCAATAAAATAAAAGCAATCTCATTCGGTACTTCTTGCAAATGAAAAGTACATTTCACAGATTGCATCTACAATGTCTTGAACAAGATTTTTTTTCCAATATGACAATTTAAATCTCAAAAACTCTTATCAATGAGAATATCACCTCTGTTAGAATTCAGCCTTCTAATAGCCAATCATTATCATCATCATCATCATCATTATCATCATTTTAACAAACATTTTAGAATCTGCTAAAAGTCAGGCTCTTATTATGTACTTGAAATACATTATCTCATGAAAAATATAATCTCAAAGCAATATAACAGAGGTGGATATTTTATTCATATTTTATTATTAGAAAGCAAAATTTATAGTAGAGTAACTGATTTTTTTCCCAAGACCATAAGTCATTGATTGGAAGGAATAACCAGGATTCAAAATTAGGTCTGGCTGATATCAATATGTGTGGTTTATCTTTCAAGGCATATTGATACAGAGCTGTCCTGACATCTCAAGAAAGTAAATAGACTTTCAGCATGAGAAAGATGAGCCAAAACATTCAAAATTCATCCTATTATCAACCACCAATGTTATGGTATCAATGATTTATGCATATATGTGTATATATATATATATATATATATATATACTTATTGGCTTCTGGTCCTCAACATCTACTAAGTTCAATATGTTCTCTGACATGACACATCTTAACAGACAACACATAAGAACATGGATTGATAATAAACTGAAAATTAGTTCTCATAAAATGAAACCAGCATGGAAATATGTAGAGTGCTCATGAGGTCAGAACAGTTATGGACTATTACAAGAGGTTCATCAGAATAGACCAAATCCTTAACACTGACCCAAATCTTTTTTGTTTGTTTGTTTGTTTTTGCTTTTGTAACTATTTAAGCACCATGATTACAAGCATGCTTGTAGTTGGGTTTCATTTATAAACAGAACACCACCCCCCCATCACCAGTATAACATTCCCAAGATCAATGCCCCCCTCCTCAACTACCCCTGCCTGTATTTGAGACAGGCATTGTTCTTCTCTCATTCTTTAACATTGGCATGTTAGTTGTTAGTGTTGTTATTTCCCTAACAGAGTTCATCACTCTTTGTGGTGAGCTTCAAATTGTGAGCCTGTCCTTCAAGCCCTTCCAGCCCTTAACTCTCTCTATTGTCTCTGGGCCTTATTACAGTAATGACTTTAATTTTTCTTAAAGCCCATAGAGGAATGAGACTATTCTGAGTCTATCTGTCTCCCTCTGACTTTATTTCACTTAACATAATGGATTTCATGTACATCCATGTATAGGAAAATTTCATGACTTCATCTCTCCTGATGGCTGCATAAGATTCCATTGTGTATATGTACCACAGTTTCTTTAGCCATTCATCTGTTGAAGGGCATCTTGGCTGTTTCCAGAGTCTGGCTCTTGTAAATAGTGCTGCAATGAATATAAGTGTAAGGAAGGGATATTTGAATTGTATTTTTGTGTTCCTAGGGTATATTCCTAGGAGTGGAATAGTTGGATCATATGGAAGTTCCATTTCCAGTTTTTTGAGGAAGCTGACCCAAATCATAACAGGACTGTAGAGATGCATGTCTGGTGTACATGGGTGTATTAAAAGCTAGACCATGAGCCTTATTAACTAGACAAATATTCAGTCACCCCCTTAAGTAAGTATTTATTTTGACTTGAGTATTTTCCAAGAAGTCATTTGCATGAGCCTTGTTGATGACTGATCATTTCATCATGCCATCCTTTCTCTGCCTGGATAAACAGAGTTTGAACACAGGAAGGATGGATGAACGTTCATTTTATATACAGAGTCTTACTAAGAAACCACTACAGCAGAGCTTTTATGAATTGTTCACACACCAAAGCATTAGCAGTGATGTTTTTTATTTACTTCTCAGTGAATATCTTTCTTTTCTTGTTTGCCATCTTCTCAACCCTTGTCCTACCGCTCCCTGTATCAGCCAACACTGAGTTGTTTGGAACAGAAACATATTTTCCCTCTCTAGTCTTTCTCTTCTCAACTTCCTGGACTTTCCAGGCCAAAAAATAATGTCGTTTTATACTTTTACCGAAAAAAAATAAAAATTGCGGTACTAATGGGTTTCTCCTCTGCTAATTCTAAAGATAGAGATAAATGCTTTGCATTTGACTCTCAAACTAGCAGAGATAGATGCATCAGTGATTTTAAAAGTATCACAAAAAAAGCTTTTAGTCATCTCTCTTTCCCTGAGTAGTATTTTGTAGTGTATATGTTGAACATGAAAAATATATATTTATCTATCTATCTTTTACCATCTACCTAAATATATAACATTACAGCTTTTTTAATTAGACAAAAAACTCATTTTATTTCAGGGACTTAACAAAAATTATTAATTCAATTCATGTTGATGATATATTGATATAGATTTAGGTCTAATAAAAATGATACAGAAAAAATTATGAAATAATAAATAGCAGAGATAGAAAATTATACTGTTTAAAATTCAAATAACCTGAAAACTTCTACGCTGAAATATTTGAGTTAATTTAGAATAATCAATGAAAAATCAACAAAGCATATTCCCAATGAAAAATTTAAAAATGGGGGTTCTAAGGAATATAAATACTCAGGTTCTATTTCTAAAAGAAATTTGTAGGGGAAGTTTATCAATTTATTTGTATATTCATGTATGGTATAAAACCTATATAAAAATTAGTGCCAGGTATCCTCAACTGTCACACAAGTAAGTTTTATGAACAATGCACACACTGATCTCACACTTTTTTCTAACACTAGTAAAATTGAAATTTATTATTTTTGGGTTCCCTATATTTCTGGCTAATCCATTAAATTTGTGATTTTTAATTTTGTCTACATTTGAATTATGAGAGAGGTGAGAACTGAAATGAATTACACATTCCAAGTTGGAAATAAGGCTGATTTATCACTAAAATAGCTATATTCTTTCATTTAAGGTATAAATTAAAATTAAATTTTAGGAAAACACAGGATACTGAGCTGAAGATGACAACAGATCCATTTGTGGTCATTTATCAAACCTCAAAAGTCAACAGTAGAATTTTGAATGATCAGGACAGAATTGAAGCCTTTATATTTTTATTTGTGATAAGTAAATGGAGCTACTTGACTGGTTGAAGAATATCCAGATTGCCGGAAAGATATTATTTCTGTTTGAATCTGTAAGTGTTTCTGAAGAAATTATCTTCAAATTCCTCCTACTCGTAGTCAGTGAATTTTGTACCTTCAAACCTGAACTGAATGAGACTGTTTCCTAATTCACCAGTTTTAATTAATTGATTTTGGTTTTGGGGTCACACCCAAAAGTCCTCAGGGGTTACTCCTGGCTCTGTACTCAGAAAATGCTCCTAGCAGGGTAACGGGAACATATAGGATGCTCTGGATCAAACCCAGGCCTGTCCTGGGTCAGCCACCACATATAAGGCAAACACCCTATGACTGTGCTATCACTCGCCTGCCCTAATTTACACGTTTTAAGCAATTATTTGATCAAACTTCTCTGCTTCTAGAACTAATTGAACCAACGGTTCTATTAAATTGCCACATACACATATTTTTACATCCATACCATGGATTCTATTTCTTGAAGTCCTCTGGCTAACACATGATTGCTTGATTTACATAACATACAATTCATATTATAATACCCATCTGGGAAATTTAAAAGTCATGCTCCTCTGGTTTGTATATAGAGTCCAAATTAGTATTAGGTTATTTTTCATTACATTTTAGGTAGTTTAAATTTTTTTGAAGCTCATTTTATTTAATTCCTTGCAGATTTATTTTGTAAAATACCTAAAATATTCGTAAAAGACGCAGGAACTTCAAAGGCACATCACTAAGAGAGTTATCTTAGTTATCTCATTATAGGGACCCTTGCTTCAGAAAAACATTCCAGAGGGAATTCAAAAGGGCAAGTAAGAATAATTACTACAGGCTTCTCATCTCCCACACCAAGTAAAACATCATCTCTATCACCCTGTTTATCTCTAGGGAGACTGTCGCTGCTCTGCACTTAAGTTCGTTTGCTTCTAATTTGAAATCAGACAAAATTGGAAATTCTACTACTGTGGAAATTGCAAAACTGGACTTGCATTATACAAAGAAGGTATATTGATTGCTTCTCTGGATGCTCAAAGAAAATTATTCAGAATGCATCACAAACTGGCTCTTAGCAAGCCCTTCAAAAACGTCATGCAATTCGCAAAGATAAAGTTTGTCTCATGGTTTCCTGAGTAAATTAAAGGAAGGACACAAAAGATCCAGAAAAAGTGATAATACACTCACCTCCATGTGGCTAATGTCATTTTTCTGGGGTTCATATGGTATAGACTCTATTGTCAGATCCTGAACTGTTTTTTCATTTTACATAAGTAATAATATAAAATCAATGTATTGATTTTATGATATCAAGGTCAATGAAGTTCATTTGTTCTAGGCAGATGGGTGGGGGGGGGTGGGGTTCCTGGTCATTGTTTTCAAATAATTTCAATTTTTCAAAATTTCAAATCATTTTCAAAGAAAATAATAAAACCGAAGAATAAATTGCCCAGTCATGATGTAGCCCAAAGGCAGAGAGCACATCTCTTTGAGATGCAAATCCTCAGTTCCTAGCAGATAAAGAGGGGTGAATCTCTTGGAAAGGAAGATACATGAGGTTTAGAAGATACTAATGAGACTGTGAAAAAGATTTTCAAGAATTCAAGGCTTTCCCTGTAACAAGGCCCAATTCAACTTTTTGGAATTTTGTTTGTTTGTTTGTTTCCTTTTTTTTTGCAGGAGATTGGAGAGCACATCCAGTATTGTTCTGGGCTCATTCCTCTTCTATGCAGAGAGCACTAAATAAATTTATTTTGATTTACTATTTATTCCTCCCTAAATTATTTTCTGGGAAGAGAGGTAAAGGACTTAGAACAAAATCTGCGTAACATGTACGACTGAGTTCCTTTCCTGCAAAAAGCAATTCCTCACTGCAGCCTAGGTTCCAGGGTACCCTGAGAAATTGAACGGCAGGAATAATTTCCCAAGGCAGTCACAAGTGGAAACCAAGTGTGGTTTGATTATCACTTTGTGGAGCTGTTAAGATGTGAGGTCTGTATTATGGACTCCTCAAAAACTTAAAAGACTTTAGTTTTGTTTTAAGGGCCATATTCAGTGGTGATCGGTCTTCCTTCTTCCTGTACCCTTAAAGATCAGGTGGAGACCAGGTGGAGCTCAGGAGCATATGGGCTCCAGAGATAGAACCTTGGGGGCAGCACATATACAGTAACAACCTTGTCCATTGTACTACCCCAACTCTCATCCAAGACTTTCATCAGTTCTAGGTTGCCAGGGTAACCAAATGGATCCAGACTCCCCTTTCAAGCTACCACCTCTATTCTCTCCCAGTACTGCTTCTCTCACCACTTCACCCAAATCATCCACAGGACTTTCACCATTTCTGCCCTGTCTTTTGAGATTGTTTAATTGTGTTAGGTGGGCATCGACTCAAGATCTGAGCATCTGTCAAGCAAACCTGCCTAGGTGATTTTTAATCTCCACGTAGGTCTTTATAAGGCAACATAACATTATTTTTTAATTTTATTTTTTTAAGCATGATAGTGAAAGAGGAAGCCTCTGTTTCCCGTGGTTAGGTACTGCCTGGAAAAAAAAATCATTTTAGCTGTCCCCATTCTACATTTTTAACATTTTTGAAAATCCCTGGCCTCTTTCTGGGAACGAAAAGTAAAAAATTTTCCAAGATCATAGATTCTGTCCTAGAGCATAGGTCCACAGGATACTACAGAGATAATGGGTAATACCTAGGCAAGTGGTCAAATAGATAACCTAAAATGCTTTAAACTAGTCAGATTATGCTGTAAAATTCTTGCATTTTTCCCTCTGAAACATTCTTTTCACTTGATAAGAGACCCAGGTACCCATTTTTCCTTTATAAAGAACTCACAAAAATAAAATAAAATAAAACAGCCATACTTTACTTAGCTCTATACTAATTTTCTTCCTGGCTGGGGCATTTCTTTCTCTTCTCTTTCAATAAACCTTTCCATCTTTCTAACTCTGAGTCTGAATGTTTTTAAGTTTCAGTATTTTCACTCCAGAAAATATTAAATAACTTGGGAACTGTGGAAAACTCAGAGACCTGTGACACACTCTTGAATCGGTAAGATAGCATTTTAAAAATGCTTGTGAAACTGGACAGAGCCAAGACAATAATCAATAAGAAAAATCAACACTGTCCTGTTACCTTCACAGATTTTTTTTTCCTCTCAACACTAGAACTCTGAGACCAGAGCATTAAAATATTAGGTGGAGGCCTTTGTCTTGCATGTGACTGCCTGGGTTCAATCCCTGGCACCCTTAAAGTCCCCTGACCTCTACCATGAGTGACCCTGAGAACCAGAGACCAAACCTGAACATAGTTGGATGTGGCCCTACACAAAAGAAAATCAAGACATTAAACCCCTATTATAATTGGCAATAAATATGTAGGAATTTTTTAAGTATAACTAGTATTTGTTTAGCATATTACAATTGTATTATTCTTCAGGGAAGTTGAACCACAATAGTGATGCTGTGAGGGTGGGTCAGGTCTCATGGGATGACAGAAATCAAATCAGGGCCTTCCACATGTAAAGCAAGTGCCTTAACCCTTAAAGAATCTTTTTGACCACCACACAGTAATTTTATAAGTCAAATCTCAGAGCAATAAGCTGCCATTTCTTTTTAAAATTAAGCGATGTCTAGAACTTTGTGTATTATTTCTGTTCTTCTGCTCATGACTTACCTCTATTTCAATACAATATCTTTACTAAAACTTGATGAATTTCCAGGAGCTTTTCTAAATTGGGGTCAATTAATTGTATCCTTTGTGTACTGAAGGTTGTAAGTCTCAGGGCACCTTTTATTTTGCCAGTGCTCCTTCCCTTGGGATATCTTCATCTTCCTCATCCCAACTGGGTTCTGCATTTGTGTTGCTAAATCTACATTCTCAGATAATTCTGATAAATCTACAATCTCAGATTCCCCATGGCCATCCTTGGAACCAATACAGCACAAGTATTTCTAGAGTCAGCGTATCACTTCCCAATCCATTTCTGCTCTATCTGAATGCCACTTCCAATATTTCTTTTCGCTTTTTCACTGCATTCTCACGTTTGGGGGGCATTCCCTCTTCCAATTACCCACTTTTATAAAAGGTCCTGTGGGTCTGTCAGTGTGCTACAGAAGAGGAAATGCAGGCATATATTCTGTTATCTCTGTGTGAACAGAATAACAAGCAATTGTGTAAGAAATAATTGCTGACACAGTTTGACAAATGTGATGTGATTAGTGACCAGGCATGATGCGTGTCTGTTCTACACATAATGATTTGTGGGTTGAAGAGTTAGCTGTGCAATTTGTACTCGATGCAATTGCTTATCATCTGTATGCCATGGTAACGGAAATTTAGATTACCTGTGAAGACCAGAGTTAATTCACTAAGTCGAATTAAATGAAATGCATGCATATTAAAAGTACTGCCTGCCTATTTTAATCTATCAATGCACACGATTTCTTTAAATATAACAAATTTTCATAAAATAGTTTAAGGCAGGTGGTCCCTAAAATTAGTTTTGATCTTTAAGATTCCTTATCCGGTCCTGAAAATTGCTATAACAGGTGCAGGGAGACAGCAGTCTGGAACTTCAAAGCATGTGACAGGAATTACCTTTCTAAACCAACTGCTTCTGGGCCACAATCAACAACAAATAAAGCTGTTATTTGCGTCGTTAAGTATGCTAGTGTTCATCTGTAAATAAAAAACAGGCCATTGGGACTCAATCTTCAAAATGATGTTTCACTTAACTGAATTTACATTATACCAAAAAATAGTGTTAATGATCATGATGTGCAAGAGAACTATCAGTAAAATAATGATTGGAACTGGAGTGTGTCTAGTGGGTACGGTGTTTTTTTCATAGGTGATCAATATAGGTTTGATCATTGGTATATCATATGGTGGCCCTGATCCCCAAACGCATGAACCGTGAGCACAGAGTCAGAACCAGGGATCAACTCTAAATAGATATAAAGTAGAAAATAAAAAAATTAAAACTAAAAATATAATAATATGTTACTATGAAGCATTGAACCTTATATTGCAACCTAAGAACACCTTTGAAGTCTCACTTGTTATTAGAGTGATTACAGAATATCAGTGTATATTCAGACATATAAGTCAAGATACTGCCAACTCAGAAGGTGGACAGAATTAACTCATGGAAGAAGAGCTTCTCAACAACAGCAAAAAGTGTTGCTGGGCCAGTCATTGTCATTTCCTTCCTGTTCACTCCCCTTTGATATAGCTAAGTATGTCTGATACACAGAGTGGCTATCTGCTAGAGATATATCCTGGATATATGATGATGAAAAGATTATCTTGTCAGAGAGTGGCAGCTAGGAAGTCTTGCAAAGCTATGTCTGAGCTTATAGCTCTGGAAGGACTGAAAAAATAGAAATGAGACCGCAATGAAGATTCTTCTGAGGATTTAGTGTCGAGGAAAGAACCTGCTAGAAAGTTGAAACTCAAGCTCAGTTCTGACC
>PVKC010014932.1:0-21871 GCA_004027635.1 Crocidura indochinensis | reverse complement strand
GGCTGATCTTCTTTTAAAGTCTCTAGATTCCCAATCACAGGGCAGGGTTGTCCCCACGTGCGTTGGGTGGAGACGTCTTACCGAGTGTGGGTCCTGGAGGTTGCAGTCTGTTGTTTGGAGGCCATCTCAGCAGAAAAGAAGCAGGAAAGCGTAACCTGCAACTTTGATGTATTACTCTTCCATGTGTCAGGCCCATGCAATATAGTAAGCAACTCAGCCTGTGTAGTTGGACTTTTTCCTGGAACTGTCACTGCTTCTATAAACACTCATAATCCACTGGTTCAAGATTTGCTTCAACAACTGTACGCTATTTTACAAAAGCTCTTGGAGTCTATTTTCATCACTCATATAAGTTCTCATTCTGGTCTTCCTGGTCTAATGGCTTTAGAAAATAAATTAGCTTATCACAGTTAATCAATTAGCAATGCCAATATTTAAGTCTCCTGTAGAAGATATAATGCTCTACACTTAAATGTCTGTCACTTCAGTGTACACACTTGAATCCCGCTAAGATAAACCAGACAAATAGTCCATACTTGCTCTATCTGTGCTCCTTTGCATTAAACCCTTCATGTAGCTGAAGCTAACCCCCAAGGTCTGCAGACAAAATAATTATGGCAAATGGATATCACTCTTGTTAACCTCTTCCCAAACAAACCATTTCTACATATAGTTATTGATACTTATTGTATATGGCTGTCCCTATGACTTCAGAAAAAGCTAAAGCTGTTTGTTCCTTTTTATTACATGCTTTTCTGTTTCAGGTGTTCCCAATACCATCAAAACAGATAATGATCCAGCCTATATTAGTAAAACTTTTAGAACATTTTGCAATGAACAACAAATTAAACATATCACTGGTACCCCTATAATTCTCAAGACAAGCCATTGTTGAATGTACTCATAGGACTCTCAAAAGTCACCTACTTAAAAATAGAAAAGAGGGTATACACCTCTTGATTTTCTCTCCTTGATATTATTTTCTTTAATTTTTTATAAAATTTACCTCAAGAAGAACACTAATCAGCTGTTGAAAGACATTCTTAAAAAGATGTAGTCTCAGTAAAAATTAATTCACCTATCTGGGTGAAAATTGACAAAAATTGAGTAGCAGGCAATCTAATCATTCTAGGAAAAGGCTATGTTTGTTTATTTATTTAACTATTTATTTATTTATTTGGGGCTTTGGGTCACACCAGGCGGCGTTCAGGGGTTCCTCCTGGCTCTATGCTCAGAAATTGCTCCTGGCAGGCTCAGGAGACCATATGGGATGCTGGAATTAGAACCACTGTCCTGTTGCAAGGCATTAAATGCCTTAACTCCATGTTATCCCTCCAGCTCGATATGTTTATATTTCTACAAAGGACAGTCCCAAAAAGAAACTTGGGTTCCATTATACCTCATCAGAAGTCGGTATCTCAGAGACTCAGAAAGGTTTTTAGCCTGTCTTCACTTTAAGAAATCCTGTGAAGGAGCCTCTTGTTTTCAAGCAGTTCAGCTGCATGTATACTTTTGTACAGGAATCAGAATGGATTTATTTATCTTTTGATCCAATAAGAATTCAATTTTGTCATTCTTTCTATTTTTTTTGTTTGTTTTTTTTTTTGGGTCATACCCGGCAGTGCTCAGGAGTTACTCCTGGCTCCATGCTCAGAAATTGCTCCTAGCAGGTACGGGAGACCATATGGGGCACCGGGATTCGAACCGATGACCTTTTGCATGAAAGGCAAACGCCTTACCTCCATGCTATCTCCCGGGCCCCATGATCTATTTTCTATAAGGTAGATATCAAAAGGTGAAACTGTGGCAACCCCACAATGCCCTGTGTCAGTAGAAATAGTCAGACAATCTGGTCACCCTAGTTCCTAAAAGATCAGAGTTTTCACTTCTTGAAGGAAGATAATTATAAGTTTAGCTTTTTGGGAGTACATGTTTTAATAACCCCCTGCACTTGAGTCACATTTAAAATAAGTTTTTTTTCTAAGTAGTTCCTTGATGTTTCAAATTTAAATAATTTTTCTGTTCTATGCCTCTTACAACATGTTGCTATTTTTACTGTTCCTAAACAAAGTTTCCTTTTGTTTTCTTGTCCTTTGGCAATGGAGCACCAAACCCCTTGTTAGGAGTAAAAGAACTGCTACTTGCAACTAGTCCATTACCTTCTTGAACTGGCTTCTTCAATTGGGGTCCTGGCTGAAGGACATGGTTCTTTTGACCTGCAGAGATCCTGACTGCCCTGCACCAATACATTACATAATTAGCCTAAATCCTTCAGATCTGACCTACCTGAAACTTAATTGGCAGTGTAGAACAATACTTTTTTTTTTTTTTTCGTTTTTGGGTCACACCTGGCAGCACTCTGAGTGCTACCTGAGCTCTCTTGACCTCCTGGCTCTACAATCAGAAATTGTTCCTGGCAGGCTTGGAGGACCATATTGGACCTGGAATTCCAACCACTGTCCTTCTGCATGCAAGGCAAACGCCCTACCTCCGTGTTATCTCTCTGGCCCCTAGAACAATACTTTTTTTTTCCTGTGAAAAGGGAGGAGATATAGGGAAATACTTTTATGATCCCTGGTAAGTCATAAGCAGCTACTGTCCCTTTAAGGATGAAGATGTCAGTTGCCAGAAGCCTGCCCTGGGAGTAAATAAAGCCTTAGGCTAAAAGGCTTTGGGGGCACTAGAAGATTTTGCCACTGCCACTCCTGCTGGATTGCTCCTGCTGGACAATTGCTACTGAATTGCCAGAGAAACTATTTACCAGACTCCTGGCTCCTCTCCCCTTTTGTCTCCTACTGCTCTGGGCCCTGAAAAAAGGCATAGTGAGGCAGGACAGATCAGGGAACAAACTTTAATTGGCAAGAGACACGCTTTAATTTCTATCATAAACACAGACTTAGAATGAAAAGATGGAAAAACAGTCACACAAGCAAAATGAAAGAACAACAGCAGCATTAGCAACAACATCAACAAATACAGCAGCAGTTGCAACAACAGCCATACTTGTACCAAATACGGAACATACAGAACAAATAGTGTTTAAGTTAAAGAAAGTACATAGGGATGAGTATTATATTTAGGGGTTAACCAGATCAAGAGTGCTTAATTTTTTTAACCAACATATATACACCAAATGAAGGAATGAAGGAGTAACAAAGTTTATAAAGGAACTACTAAAATCTGAAGAGATACATACCACACATAATAGTTGTGGGAGATTTCAGTACTCCATTTTGATAGATCACCAAAATAGCAAATGAGTAAGGAAGCAAGAACCCTAATTGAGGAATTAGAAGAGCTGGGACTAAAAGACATATACATGATCCGCCAGTCAAAAAAAGCCAAATATATATTCTATAGTGCACACAGAACATACTCCAGGATAAAACACATGTTGGGGGCATAACTCAAGCATCCATAAAGTTGAAAAATGAAAATCATGTCAAGTATTTTCTCACATCACCATGCTATGAAGATAGACGTTAACCATAAAAAGAAAGTGGGGGAAATTCCACAAGTTATAAACTAAACAATGTACTGTTAAGTAACTATTGGATCAAAGAGAAAAGAAAAAAAAGAGGTTTTCTTTTTAAAGAAATGAGAATAAAGACACAAACTGTTAGAATCTATGGGACACAGCAAGTGTTACTACTGGGGGAGCATTTACATAAGAATAAGAAAAGAATCACATAAATGATTTAAACTCACAGCTTGAGAGACTAAACAATAAATTCAAAAGTAAGGATAAAGGAGGAAATGATAAAAAAATTAAAGAAGAAATCAATGATATGGAAATCAGACAGGAGAAGCTAGTTTTCAAAAGAATAAACAAGAATGACAAATTTTGCTAGATTCACAAGGGAAAAAGAGAAAAAGCTCAGATAAATCAGATCAAAGATGAAAAGGGATAAATTCTAATAGGCAGTTAAGAAATGAAATAAAACTATAAAAGGTTTACAAATAAACTTATTCCTCTAAGTTAGAGAAGAAAATGAATGAATTCTTGGAATCATATGACTTCCCAAAATTGAATCAGTTTGAATGCTCTTCCCATAGTAATTCTGCTAATATTCTTCAAATAGATCAAATTCTACTACAATTTGTATGAAATCATAAATCTTCCAGGATAGTCAGAGCCATTCTAAGAAAAGGAAGTTTGGATGTATCATATTTCCTGACTTCAAATGATACCAAAGTGTGACAGTACTAAACTCCATGGTACTGGAATAAAGATAGCTTCTTAAACAATAGAATAGAATAGAGAGAGCCTAGGGATATACCCTCAGATTTATGGACAGTTCATACAGGACAAAGAAACTTGGTGTATGAAGTAGAACAAAAAAGACCTCTTCCCAAATGGTGTTGGGAACACTGAATAGACTACATGCAAAAAAAAATATTTGATTCATGTCTCACATCAAGAAGAAAAGTAAAGTGGATTAAAGTCTTTGAAATTAGACCAATGCCCATAATATAAATTGAAGAGACTATATACAGAACACTCCAGAATATGGGCTTTAGAGGTGTTTTCAATGATTTGCTTTCATTGGCAAAGATAACAAAAATGAAACTAACATAGAACTAAACTAAATTTAAGTTTTTACACAAGAAAAAAACACCCCACTGACTAAAAGAAAATATTTGTATATAATTAATCAGATAAAGGGCTAATATTACTAAGCTCAGAGACAGGAAATTGACTAATCCTATGAAACAGACACTTCAACAAAGATGACACATGAAAGACGAATAGGCATATGGAAAAGTGTTTATCACTTATTTTTAAGAAAATACAAAGCAGGGGCCTGGGAGATAGCATGGAGGTAAGGCGTTTGCCTTTCATGCAAAAGGTCATCGGTTTGAATCCCGGTGCCCCATATGGTCCCCCGTGCCTGCCAGGAGCAATTTCTGAGCATGGAACCAGGAATAACCCCTAAGCACTGCCAGGTGTGACCCCCCCCCAAAAAAAAAGAAAAAAGAAAATGCAAAGCAAAGCAACAATGAGATATAGCATGCCAGTGAGAATGACATACAAAAAATGACATATAGACTGGAAACAATTGGTTTTGGAGGGGATGTGGTAAGGTTCAGCCTTTTGGAAAACAGATGGACATGTATCTGGAAACAGAGACTCAATGGTTCCTGGTCAACTGGAAGCAGACTACTGTCCCTTTAGGGAAAAGACATCAGTTACTAGATGCCTGCCTCTTGTAACTGCCACTGGAGGGCAGCTGGCCCAGGGATTCATAAAGGCAGGGATGAAGTGCTAGGGGCTGTTGTCACCCTTGCTGGATTGCTCCTTGATGGTTGCTGCTGAATTACTGGAGAAACTGTTTGCTGAACTCTCTGCTTCTGTTGTCTTTGCTGCCTCTGCTACTATTTTCCTTTCTCTGGGCCTTTCCTTGGCTGACTCCTTTCCTTAGTCCCAACCTTGGAGTCCTTTCTCTCCCTCTCTCAGCCTAGGGGGCTGGCTATAAGGCTCTTGGCCTCCCTGATTTGACTCTTCCTCAATTAAACCCTTTTCCTAACCCTCTCTTTTTGGAATCTGATGGCCTTGATAGACATGCCCCCAAAAGAAAGATTAGATCTCCCCTATGATCCAATAATTTCACTTCTAGACATCTATCTCCAAACACAAAATATTAGTTCAAACACACACACACACACACACACACACATTACCTATGCAAAAGGTCAAGATATAGGGAAAATCTAAATGTCCAATGGCAGATAACTGAATAAGAAGTTGCTGTTATATATAAAATGTATATGTATGTTTATATATTTATAACAATACTATACAGCTATAAGATGAGATTGTGCATTTGCTACAACATGGATGGAACTGGAGGGAATCAAATTAAGCAAAATCTGTCATGGGAAGAATGAATACTGGATGATGTTACTCATTATATGGTATAGAGAGAAAGAAAAAAAGGGAATAAAATGGTTTAAATGATGCTAAGATCCACATCCCAGATTACAGAAATAATAATGCCAAATAAAGGAGGCAGTGGGTGCAGATAATATGAAGTTAATGCAAAATGGAGGGTTTGGGAAATTTGTATATCAAAACCTTAAATGTTAATGCTGTTGTACACATGTGACCCAAATGATAATAATTTAATTCTTTTTGATTTTTGCATCACATCCAACAATAAGGATAATTCTGGCTCTGTACTCTAGAATTATTCATGGTGGTGCATACGGGTAATATGGGATGCTGGAGATTAAACCTGGGTCAGACACATGCAAGGCAAAACCTTACCTGCTGTACTATTGCTCCAGTACCAATAATTAAATTATTTTTTAAAATGTGTAAAAGGGGTGGGCTCAGAAAAAGATAGAAGAGATCTTATCTTGATGGAAGGATGCTGACACTGGAGTTAGAACATTATTTACCTGAAATTTTATTACCAATAATATTGTTAATTGTGGTGCATTGGGGCCGGGTGGTGCTGCTGCAGGTAAGGTACCTGCCTTACCGCGCTAGCCTTGGACGGACCACGGTTCGATCCCCTGGTTCCCATATGGTCCCCCGTGCCTGCCAGGAGCGACTTCTGAGCGTCACTGGGTGTGGCCCCAAAACCAAAAAAAAAAAAAATTGTGGTGCATGAATAAAAAATACTTTAACAGTAAAATAAATGATAATTACAAAAAGTTCATAAGTTGTTCATGATGAAGAGTAGCATAAAGTATCCACCAGGTGACTCAAGAGATATAAGCATTGGGATTATTTTAAAGAGGATAAACTACCCGTATGGTAATAATAAGTATCTCACTCCAGTTACTTACAATGGCAGAAACCTATGGAGTCATAGGTCAAGTTTAATAATAGCCACTACCACTACTCATTTATTTCTTTTAACCCAAAGGCTATTGAAAATACTCAAAGACCCACTGAGGGAAATGGAAGTTATTTCCCAGAAATAAATAAATGCTGCTCATCTTGTACTTTGGAACAATTGACTAACTTTGCTACTTGCACAATACACTAACAAAGGTCGTATAGTTCCTGACCATGATCACGATAGGGTCACTGGGTTTTTGTCATTATCTGCCTTTTAGGATATCTAATCGGTGCCGAGAGTACAGGTTTGTTTCCTTTTTAAATATCCACTGATCACGTATGCCTTTAAGGTAAGACAATGTCAGATTCTGTCTCTTTCTCTGAATAGCAATTACAGTATCAATTACAGAATGTTTGATTCTGGTAGTTGGCATATCAATTGGTAAGGATTGGCTCTCTAGTATATGTTTCTTCCTTGGTATTGAAACTAAATTGGGGGCCCGGGAGATAGCATGGAGGTAAGGCATTTGCCTTTCATGCCAAAGGTCATTGGTTCGAATCCCGGTGCCCCATATGGTCCCCTGTGCCTGCCAGGAGCAATTTCTGAGCATGGAGCCAGGAGTAACCCCTGAGCACTGCTGGGTGTGACCCAAAAACCACAAAAATAAATAAATAAATAAATAAATAAAACTAAATTGGTTCAATGTGCCTGGTATATTTTTTTTATTAATGGATTCTGTTGGGCATATGACTTGATGAAATTCCTCTTAGAAAAGAGCATCTCTTTTGTCAAAATAAAAGGGTTTTTAAAAAAATAAAGGAGTTTTTATTTTAACTAGGAAATGACAGAATAAAGAGAAAACTGGATAGTGCCGTCTTGTTTTGTAAAATAATCACTTTGAAATCAAAATTGAAATGATTAAAGCTATAATGACTTAAAAAATTCATAGGGTCCTGTTCAGTGGCACGTGGGGTCCACGTGTTGGGAGGTGAATAAGCAGAGCCAGTATCACATTTGGGGCCTTGTAAATGCAAAGAATGTGTTCCATTCTTTGGACTATCACCCTGGCTAACTTATATCCTAGGTTTTAGTGTCTGGTTATTCCCATTTTGCAGACCTATGCGGCCTTTTCTCTATTCATTAATGAATGAAATTCCTGTTTCTTGTAATAGGTTGAAAACAGGTGTACAAATATTTGGCTTTATGCTTTATTTGTTAAATTAGCACATTTCAAAACTAGGATGATCTTAAGAGGATAGACAATGATAATTAGCAATTTTGGTATCTGGAGTTGCCTGGTGGTTGAGCAGTTGAGCTAGTGATTTATGTTTTAGCCACTACATTTCCTATTTTCACTCTGATAGTTATTTTATGTGCCAGTTAGACTGGAATAAGGATGCTCAGATAACTGGCAAAGTGCTATTTCTGGGTATGGCTAAGAGACTGTTTCCAGATGATAGTAGCATTTGCAAATAATGAGACTTGTCTTCACCAATCTTGATAGATATCATTCAATCTTTTGAGGACCTGAGAACAAAAAAAAAAAAAAAAATGAGGGAAGATGGCTTCTCTGTCTCTGCCTTGGTCTCTTTCTGTCTCTCTCTTTAAGCAAGGACATCTACCATCTCCTAATTTAGGGCTGCTCTTATCACTGAAGAAACCCTTGACCTGAAGAAATTTCGAGAGTACCCTGCCCAAGAAGTTGTTTGGTTTCTTTAACTATGCTGTAGGAAAAAAATTCTGAAAATCTAAGTCAGAGGTACATATGTGCATCTCAATGAAACCCTCCTTCAGAGGACCAGAATGGAGCACCCAGTACTGGGGTTTGGCTGTTTGAAGAAACAGAACTCTCCTGTTAGGCAGTCTCCCACTTCTATGACTCACCTCTTTTCATTCCAGAAAATCATGCACAGGAATTAATTTATGGGTCCTGTCCAGAGGTCTTTAAGTAAACAGTGCTACCAGCCTTTTTAGCTCTCCAGGCAAGTTTGATTTCAGGCCCCAGGGAGGAAGCTAATGACTTGTAGTTACTTTGCTATTGTTTTCCGAAAACAATTTGACTTCCTCTCAGATAGCCTTAGAATTCCTTCATTACAAATTACAGCACTGAGGCCAGAGAAGGGTTGAAATCCCAGTTCAGCAACACAATGCTATATGACAAGAGCTCTCCTTTAGGTATCGAGACAGAGGACTCACTTGGGAATAGAAGTCTCTCTCCTGGCAGGCACGGGGGACCATATGGGGAACCGGGGGATCGAACTGCAGTCTGTCCTAGGTTAGCACAGGCCCTTTACCTCCAGCGCCACCGCCCGGCGAGATCTTCACTTCTACCTTTGAGCTTGCACTAAGACTGAGGGTATAGAGTGCCATTCTACAGACAAGGACATTGAAGTTCAATTTTTTGCTAGTGATCACACAACAGAGAAACGACAGGATTGAGACTGCATTTTCAGTTTTTGACTCTGAGTGACATCACTTAGAAAATGGACATGTAACTCAATAAAAGCACATGTATCAGAGCTGGGTGGCTTTCATCTGAGCTTGGAGTTTTCATATTGGATAGAAATAGCTTTTACAAGGCCGGAGAGATAGCATTGAGATAAGGCTTTTGCCTTGCATGCAGAAGTTCGGTGGTTCGAATTCCGGCATCCCATATGGTCCCCCGAGCCTGCAGGGGAGTGATTTCTGAGCATAGAGCTAGGAGTAACCCCTGAGCGCTGCCAGGTGTGACCCCCCCCCCCCACAAAAAAAAAAAAAAAGAAAGATAGCTTTTACTTGATATGAGATTCCAAAGACTCTGACCCTCTTCATCTGCTTTAAAGCTGGGCTTAGGTTGGGTCTGGAATTGGGGAGTTATTTCTGAGTCTTCCTCTTGCCAGAAGAGCTTAATAGAGGTTCTCAGCAAAGTAGCCCATTTTGCTATAAGAATGTACTTATTGACTTTTTCTAGCAGTGTGGACCCCAGGAAGGTAAGTGAAGCCTCATTTTTGGCTCCTGTGGATTTTCACCTTTGCCCTCCTTAGAGGGAAAACTGTGACCACCACCCCCAATCTTTTATATACCTGCCACATCGTATATGTGGGCATTTTGGTACTCACTTCATTGTCTTCTTGTTGTTGCTGAAGGTTCTCTCCCCAGACTTGTAAAACATCAATACAGAACTTATGCCTTAATTATCTTTGGGTGTCTAGTCCTGGCACATAACATGTCCTTCATTGACCTCCAGGGAAATAGGGACAATGACTAAAGTCTTAAGAGCAGAGGCTGCTTCTCAGGTATTAGGGAAAGTTACTGTGGTGAGGGAAGTGCAGTCATTCTGTGACAAAGAGACAAAGTCAGGGACATGTAAATGGTAGCTTGAAGTGTATGCAGTGCACAGCCTGGTAGCTCCACTCAAAGGAGGCAATAAAGGTAATTGTACCAATGAGAGCTATAACAGTAGTGATAAGTTTCTTGGACAAATATTTTATCTTACATTCTTACCTAATTTTGATTTTCAGAACAGCTGCATAATCTATTTCCACTGTATCATGAGTGTATGTTTATTCTCTATGTGTACATCTATATGTGTAGCATGCTATTATTTAAACATATTTATTGAGCACACTAGTGCCAAACATGTATCAGAATCTTTATAAACAATAGATCACTTTGATAGTTACTATCATTGTTCCGATTTTATTTTATTTTATTTTGGGGCCACGCTTAGCAGTGTTCAGAGATCACTACAAGAACTGCTATAGTAATTCTGTGGTGCCAGGGATTGAATCTCCATCAGCTGTGTGCAAGACATGTATCCTACCTGCTGTACTATCTCTTTGGATCCACTCAATCTAATTTTAGAAGTTAGAGGTGTCAGAGAGAAAAAAAATTCTCTATCCTTTAGATGCAGTACTCAGAGACATGCACACTAAACTAACAGAAAACATAAACAAAAGAAAAAGAAGATTATTCATAGAGGCATAGATGAGCAAATAAAGGTACTAGCTCACTAAATGCTGAAAATTAAAGATTTATATATTTAACCTAGTTGGGGAAAGAAGAGGAAGAACAAGAGTGAAACAAATAGGTTTCATTGGAAAAGACAAATAGGTTTTTAAGAGAACAAATGAGAGATAAGAAAGTTTGTGATAACAGTTGTTTATGCAGGTGGACTGGTCTTTCCGTCTTTTTCATGGTCACAAAATTCTCTCAGTGAGGGAATGTATAGTAGCCTCATTTCCCAGAAGTTTCTGCTTTTATTCAGATAAGGAAATTTCAAGTTTTCTTTCTGTAATTGTTGAATCTCAAATGTATTCAATTTAAAAGTCTTCAGAACAATTCTGGAGTCAGGGAGCTACTGAGTGGAGGAGTCAAGATCTGAACTCAAGTACTCTGAGCAACAAAGATATTTGATCAATCCTGTTCATTCTTTTTGTTTGTTTGTTTGTTTGTTTGGGCCACACCTGGCAGTGCTCAAGGATTACTCCTGACTCTGCACTTAGAAATGACTCCTGGCAGGCTCAGAGGACCATATGGGATATCAGGGATCAAATCCAGGTTGGTCGCATGCAAGGCAAACATCCATCTATCACTCCAGCCCCCTTGATCTTTCTTCCTTGAGAATTTAACTGACTGAATGAGAATTAGTACGAATTAGTACGAATTAGTACGAATAGGAAATAGTCCCAATTTCATAAAGGTAGCTTAGTCTCTCTAATAACTAGATTTTTAAGAGCTAAAGTTAATGTAGGAACTGATTTGGGAAGAAAAATAAAATTTCTGACTTGGGAAGAGGAATATAATCTGTATTCTTGAATTTGATGTGAATATTACCAAGATAGACATGGGGTATTATATCTTTATTTTACAAGAAAGAAAATGTCTATTTTGGAGAGATTTGTCAGAGAGAACCAGGATAGTATACTTGGCAGGAAAATTCTTGACCTTGTATTTTCTGACTTTTTCCCAATAGACCACCTAACTACCATTCTTTGAACTTGACTAGAAGCCCTTTTCAAAATAGAGGAGAGTAAACCCCTTTTAATCCTCGTGAAGAAAGTAGGTTGAGGAGATCAAGAAAGCATAATTTGGGCCTGGAGAGATAGCACAGCGGCGTTTGCCTTGCAAGCAGCCGATCCAGGACCAAAGGTGGTTGGTTCGAATCCCGGTGTCCCATATGGTCCCCCGTGCCTGCCAGGAGCTATTTCTGAGCAGACAGCCAGGAGTAACCCCTGAACACTGAGGGTGTGACCCAAAAACAAAAACAAAAACAAAAACAAACAAACAAACAAAAAAGCATAATTTGTTGGAAGTGAAATCTGACTCTGATATGCATCGCAAACTCTAAGACCTGCTTACATTTAAACCAAAACAGCATAACATTCTATTTTCTTGCTCTCACAAAGTTTTCTTCAAATCTAAAGAACAAATGGTGCCAAAATTCCCAGAAAATCCTTCATTGTTTATTAAGGGTTAAATCCTTCAGCCTGGGTTCTCAGAGTTCCCTAAGGCCTTCATTCTTTAACGTTAGTGGGAGAAAATAGGGTTAGATTGGCACTAGATTCTTCCTCTTCCTCTTCTTCAACTTCCTTCTCTACCACTTTCTCCACCATCATCTCCCCATGTCCTTTTCCTCCTCTCTTTTTTTTTTTATAAAGGCCACTGATCTAAGTACATCAAAAAGAGATCCCAAGAGATCCCATTTACTTAAGCCAAAAAAAAAAAAAGTATGGATATGATTAAGACTTTTTTTTGGAATTGAAACTTGGGATGTAGATTCATTGACCAAGCACCAGGAGCAAGGGAATGTGTATTTCTTTTGCTTTCTGCTTCTTAGAACCAAGGTGTTTTGCCAGTTTGGGCTACTATTTGGAAAGTCAAAGTCTTAAAAGGGACAACTTATGCCAGTGTAATCAGCATCTACACTGGCAGAAAAGTGACCTTAACTCACTAACCAAGACTCCAATTATCCACTTATGCCCTCCAATGAGACACTGGGGACTCATTGTTCTTTTTATTAGAGGCAGAGAGAACTTATTTGCATGTGTAATCTTTGTAAGCTCTCAGGGAGGCAGCTCTTTTAAACATCTGGTCTACAGTATCTTGGGAAGGAAACTCATAGAGTCAGATTCATTGGCCAAAAGAGACATTGAATGGTCTCTGTATTTGCCTCTAAGGAGAAGCAAAAAGAAGCCATTTTTTAAAATGCTACTTTAAAAAGACTTGTAGAAATAGTGATAGCAGGGTCTAGAGATATGGACAACCCAGGTTCAATCACCAGCATCCCATAAGACCCCCCAAGCCAACCAGAAATAATTCCTGAGTGCAGAGCTAGTAATAGCCTCTGAGCATCACCAGGTGTGGCCTCAAAACAAGACAAAAACAAAAGAAATGGTGATAAACCCTTTTTCTGAAATTGTCTGTCATAGTTCAACATCATCTCTCCTACTAGAGTTGGAATCCATTTATTCTTCATGTGTCATTTATTTAAGGCACCCTCTAATTTCCAGGACCCTGTGCTTCTTCTCTGATGAGGTTGATGAATTTGATGGAAATTTTCTCTGCAGAATAATGTCCACTGAGTATTTATTTATTTATTTATTTATTTATTTATTTGGTCAAATCTGGCAGTACTCAGGGTTACTCCTGGCTCCATGCTCAGAAATTCCTCCTGGCAGGCATGGGGGACCATATGATATGCTGGGATTTGAACCACCATCCATCCTGGATTAGCTACTTGCAAGTCAAATGCCCTACCAATCTGCTATCTCTCCAGCCCTCTACTGAGTAATCTTGACAAGTCACTTTGAGTTTGAATATTTTTGCCAGGGAAAATGCATGGTGCATAAAAGATCTTCGGTGAGTGTTTCTTTTTTCATCCCCCTGGATAATTGCACAACACTGAGATCATGCTATGTACATTTATTTTCCCAACAACACTGCCATAGACAAATTAACTTTATTATATCATTATGCCTGGAGGATAAGTACATTTAGAATACAGTTCATTGCAGACTAATTGTTTTTTTCAAAATTGCTCTCTCTTGCAACTGGAATGTTCCTTCTGGACGAGAGATTTTCTGTCTTCTTCTGAGTCTGGGCTGGACCCTGACTAGTGAGAGTTGAAAGCCTGAAAAGATTCTCGTCTTATCCTCTCATCTCCAAGTAGAAGAGAGCAAGGTGTGCCGAGCACAAGTCCCAGCAAAATAGTAAATAAATATTGAATCAATTTTTATTTTGAATTTACTTCCACAATATTTTCTGTTTTTGTTTTATTGGCCACAAAGAGTGGAACTCAGGAATTATTCCTGGCTCTGCACTCAGAAATTGTACCTGATAGATGCCAGGGATCAAACCTGGGCTGGCGGTGTGCAAGGCAAATGTCCTACTTGCTGTGCTATTGCTTCAGCTCTTTCAACCGCCTTTCCTAATAGATGTTATTTGCAATGGTTTGAGCAGATTTGATTCTTCCTAAACTTTCTCTGCACTCTATTTGTTTCCATGTGTGGAAACAATGACCTCTACCTCTATACTGTTCTAAGATCCTTCTTCATATTGAACATGAGAATGTAGGCAAAAGCATGTAGGATCTTAGTTTCCACCTGGTTTTCATTTTTCTAGGGTCTAAGTTGTACTTGCAGAGAAGTGGTGATTGTCACACTTGGTTCCTCAAAAGAATGCCTCAATTCAAATAAAATTTCCTTTTATTTTATACGATATCTTAGGTGAGCCCTGGATGGGACCAGGGAAAGAACAAACTAGACTTCCAAAAATCTTATCAAAGCAGCTCAGCTTTGGACCACCAGTGTGTTCTCTGTTCCAGATACCAGTCTATACAGAGTAGTTTCCTGAAGAACTATGTGAATTTGTTGAGTTTGGACCCTGTTCTTCTCCCAGCCCTGATTTGGAGTTCTGAGTCACTGTAGCAAGCTGCACTATCATTGCCATCTATTTTCCTACCTGCTGAACATGTTAGGGGCATTGATTTCAGGGCTGGGGTTCTCTCCAGGATCCTAGGCATGTCTGCATCTCAGCAGTTCTTTACTTCTGGGTATTTTCCTTTTCTCTCCAACCTGCTCCCAGCTACATTCTCCTTGGGATACCAAGAGATTTTCCACTAAGCCTTCCTACTCTCAGATTGTCTTTCAATTGAGCACCGGGGTTCTTTTAACTGACACTCTTCTGACTGGAGATAATCAAGTGTTTTAGGTGCTCCAGCTTCAACAAAGTGGTTAGGACACAAGGGCAAAGCCATCATGTCAAAACAAGATCTCTTTTGAAGAAGAAATTGGGTATCATCAATGGTGATGATGATTTCACTATGGTTTCATTTGTTGAATGCATTTTATCCCTGAAACTTAGTTTAGGTATTGGGGGGGGGGTAGATAAAATTAGAGTATTTGTTTTTAATTATTTATTTATCTTTTATTATTTTTTATTTAATCACCATGTTTACAAAAATTTTCATGCCAGGGTCTCCAGTTTGGTTATGTTAAAGCACACACAAGGAGGAGGCATATGTTGTCTTGCTTTGTATTGTGTTGTCTTATATACATAGCACTGTATGGTGTTATGTTGCCTTGTGTTATATTGTGTTGACTTGTATTGCATTGTTTTGTACTATATTACATTGTATTGTGTTGTATTGTATTGTGTGGCATTGTGTTCTGTAAGCATTATGCTGTGCTGTTGTACTGCATTGTATCCTGCAGTCCCATTTGTGGGATCAGGTTCCAGACATTATTATGCCTTCCATGTCCTTATCATTCCACATGACAACCCTAACAAGTAGCTACTATTATTCTTAATTCACAAGTGAGCAACTATTGAATTAACTTGCTCAATAGCTGGTACCTAGTAAAACTGGGATTCAAACCCAGATAGCTAGCTTCAGAATCTTCACTATACCATATAGGGGAAAATGTGTGTGTGGGTAGAGAGGAGAATGTGACAAGGTGCAGAAGGGGCACTGACTAAGGAATAAAAAGACTATATGTTTATTTTGCGTAGGGCTTTGCCTCTCTGGACCAGATATGAGGTGCCAAAATTCATTCCCTTCTTGCTGATTCTAAGTTTACTCACAAAAATCGTTGGTTACTGAAGAAACAAATGGTCTTGCAACATGCTAGCATGTTTGTGAGTGGTATTGCATGGGAATGTGGTGACATGGAGCAAAGGAATCTGTCTGGTTCTGGTCCTGTCTCTGCCACCTCCTCTTACTGTGTGAGACTGACAAGTATCCTTGACTTTGTGGGTCTCAGTTTCCTCAACTGTTCCAGGTGATCTCTAGGATTTTCTTTTGGTCCTCACAATTTGTAAGTTGCTGGTCTGTTTAGTTTTGGACTATTTAGACTGACTGTGCTCATTGGTGTTATCACTTCTCCATGGGCCATGGTGAACTACTTAAGTCAAGGAAAAGAGAAAAAGAGTTTTGATTGAGGGCATTGGGAGAGAGAAACACTTTACAGCTTCTGAACTTACTCTTGTGATGTGTGATTTAATGAGAAGCAACCTTCCTTCCATCTGCTCAATTCAATAGATAAATCTGTTTATCCATTATATATATATATATATATATATATATATATATATATATATATATATATATATATATCTTTATCCATCTGTCTATCAGCTCTCTCTTTCTCTCACTCTTTCCCTTACCTATGGGGATACTCTCATTTCTGTGGAGCTCTACACAAACCATGGTATTTCTTCTGAATGCTTTTAGTTATGAATCTATTATTGAGCTGGTGCTCAACTCACTGATGTGGGCACAGTAGAGGCGCCCCAGCCCTGTGTGAGAAAGTGCACCCATTGTTTCTTATACAGGAAAAGGATGGGGAAGAGGGCTCTTGGGTCCTGCCAGTTTCCCAAGGCCCAGAGGAGGCTCAACTGTGGGGTGGGGAGGCAAAGGGAGGGAAGCAGTAACCCCACCAGCCAGAGGGAGAGGTGAGTTGCACTGTGTGAGAGCCTGTGACAGCCACAGGGTGGCCGCAGAGAAGGCTCCGTCTGTCTCCTTCTGGGAGAAGCTGTGAGGAGGGAGAGGGAGAAAAACTTTTTAAATGAGGAGCAAAGATTCTAAGAGTGCAAAAGAGAGAAGGGAGGGGAGGGCGGTGGAGGGGGAGGGGAGAGTGGGAAGGAGTGGGAGGAGGGAGGGCGACAGATACGGATTCAAAAGAGGGTGGAGAACAACTGACAGGCTCAAGAGCAAGAAGAGTGGCCGAGGGAGGAGAGGCGGCAGGAGCAGGCGGCCAAGGCCACTCCAGGAGGAGAGGAAGGAGGTAAGAGCCGACTTGAATTTTAAGAGCCAGAACAGCCAGTGGATAGGAAGTAGCCAAAAGAGAGAGAGAGAGAGAGCCTTGAATTCCAGGCTGGACAAGGACAAAACTCTTTCTTTGTACCTGGGGGCTCATTCTTCACCCTTCTCTAGTTGCTGTGAGAACTGGACACCTCGAGGAGCAGTTTCTGAAGTGACAGTTGAATTACTCATTTGCTTTGTGATGAGATGTAGAAAGGCGAGGGCAAGACTAGGCACTTGTTTCCACCTCTTGTGGCCTTGTGCTATCCGGAGGGCCTGGCAAAAGCAGGTTGTCTTTTACCAGGTCCTTCTGGAATTGACTCTTTAAAGACAAAACCCATCCCTGTTGTATGATGTTTCTCCTAGGCGTGGAATCTTTTGAAATGCTTTCCGCAGCATCTAGGGAAGTGTTTTGATTCTTTTTTCTTCTAAGGCATGCTGGATGGTTTAAAAATATGTCCCTCTTAGTTTCCTGCAGTGCTGTGTCCCTGGCCTGCCAGTCACTGTCAGAGGGGATTGGGACACCCACGAGGAAGGAAGAAAGTTGTCTTGGGAGATCCCTTTGGAGTTGAGGATACTGGTAGAATAGTTTTGTCCACTATTCAATCCCTCTTGTGCAGAGTCAAAGTCCTTGATCTAGACCAGGATACTGAGCTCTGGTCCAGAGAGTGAATGTGGGACCTCAGGTACAACAGTTGTCCGTTCTGGGCCTTAATTTCCTTATCTGAAAAATAAGAACCTGTAGTGACACCATCTTGCTGGTTGCGTTCATGGTTACTTTGATGAGCTCTGGATCTGAAGGCTCAAAGGTCCCTCAGGATCAGTGAGAAGAGTAATGCTGCCCAGGACTTCAATATTTTCTGGGCCTCAGAACCTCACCTGTTGGCTTCCTTGGGTACCAAGCCCTGACACGCTGAGTGTATAGCATGAGAGCCAGGAACACTGAAGAGAGTCAGAAGCTAGGAAGTCAGCTACATTGCATGGGAACCACAGGCATTACACAGGGAGTTGGGAGATGAGAGATGTCTTGCTAAACTGAACAGAGACAAGACCCATTCAGGTCTAGATGTGGAGGTGCAATACAATACTTCTGCTGGTCTGCTAGTCTGGGATAGGATGCTCATGGCTGGGGACACAGCTGGCCTAAGGGTGCCCAGCCTGACTCACACTCACAGCCTTGTTTCTCCTAGTTCAGTTGCAGTGACAGGTCAGCTTTGACTCTGCTCTCTAGCAGTAGCTTCAAGTCTCCTATCACCTGCAGGGGTCCAGGCAGCAAAGCCCCTTCATGCTTCTCCCAGTTCCTCTGTCTTTCTGAGTCTCTCTCTTACTTGCAGCTACTACATGGGAGTCCTAGTGATATGGCCTGTGCTACAGAGCAAGCAGGGGTGGACCAGACATGTTGTCCTGTTCCACTTTGGCACCCCCAGGCTACTTCTATTGAGTCTTGACCCCAGGTCTGCGGTCACAACTCAAAAGTTCTTAGAGCCTGGATACATTGATGTGGCCTGAGTCTAGAGGTCCCTAAAGGAGGCATATAGGTCAAAATTTTTCTAATATTGAATCATAAATCACTAATGTTGAAAAACACGTTCCTTTTAAAAGATTGTATTACTTTATTTAAACACTGAGGTTTACAAACTTATTCATCATTTCTGGTACTCACTCCAATACTAGTCCCACTACCAGTGTAATATTCCTTTCCTCACTATCCCCAGTTTCCCATTCACTCCAAATCCCTTGGCAGGCACAAATTAGTTTACTTTATATTGCTTATTATAACTAATGGAATTATTTTTAAAAAATAAAAAGAATAAATAAGAGAAAAAGAAAAAAGAAAAAGAAAATAATGAAAATTGTTATATCTCACAATGGGATTACTAAGCTATTAAATGAAGATCTACTAAGCTATTTGTTTCTAGTTGAGCATTTGATATTATTGGCTTTGTTTGTTAAACTTAGGTGGCTTCTATGTTACCATCCTATCTAATTTGGAATGCTCCTGCTGGGGTGTCGATATTAAGGAATTTGGAGGTGTATTCAAGGAATTTCAGGATCTGTGGAGCTGGGTGGATGAGCTGATATTGTGGAGGCTATGAGATATAGGTGTGGCTGCTGGGATTTCTGGAGTTATACAGGGGGCACAGGGGCTGGGGAGAGCTGCCTGTACCCACTCCAAGAAGACTGATTCCTAAGTCCAGCCTGTCTATTAGTTCCTTATCTTCTCTGAAGGCTTCTGGATTCTTGTGATCAGCAGGTCAACCATAGGTATCCTGGTCTGGGGCTTTGGCTGAGCCCATCTCCTGACCCTGTTAGTAAAGCTGGGAAAATTTCGGGAAAATTACACTTGCCCACCCAGGTGTACCTATCTGATCCAGTCTCCTACCTGGAATGTGAATAGGGCAGTCTCTCCTGCAATTCAGCTCTATTCCATATGACCCAAGAAGGACAGGCCTCCCTGAGATGTTCAGCACCAGCCTACCCAAGATATGCAATTTGATTTGTATTCTGTTTATAGTCCAGTGAGTATTGACCCTACGGCTGATGAGAGAGACTTGTCTGGAAGAAGGAACACTGATGGTCATACCCAGAATTAGGGTTACTGGAAATAACCTATCTACTGGGGAGACTGAGTGGCAAAGAAATGCAAACATCTAAGCTCAGTGCCTGTTCTTTGTCATATGAGTCACCCTTTTTTTGTCCCATGAGTCTTCTTTCCTTTCTCCTTGAAATCTAAGGATCAAATCCCTCCCCTGAACTCAGAAATAAAGGCATATTTGGCTTCAGGCTTTTCTGAACCCACATATACATAATTATTTTTTTCTACTCCCGTGCCCCCAAAACATAGGAAGCCTGTGTGGATTCATTAGGATAAAAATGAGATTCTCTGTCACTCTCAAAACCAGTGTGAAGCCTTTCTCTGTCTCTGTCTCTTTCACTGTCCCTGTCCCTCTCTCTCTGTCTCTTTGTCTCTTTGTCTATCTCTTGCTGTTTGTCTCTCTGTTCTCTGTCTCTGTCTCTCTGTCTCTCTGTCTCTCTGTCTCTCTGTCTCTCTGTCTCTCTGTCTCTCTGTCTCTCTCTCTCTCTCTCTCTCTCTCTCTCTCTCTCTCTCTCTCTGCTCCCTGATATTCCAGCAGCTTTCTGTGCAATTGAGCTGACCAACAGAGGAAATATGTGCATGTTTCCAGGAAAGCTTCAGGTCTTTTAGAAAAGAAGATTCCTTTCCTTTTGTAAGGTATTGTGAAGGTTAAAAATGATAATTTAATTTGGACCAGAGCAATAATACAGCAAGCAGGAGGCACTTGCTTTACACCTGGCTAATCTGGATTTCATCTCTAGCAGTCCTGTATGGTTCCTCGAACCTGTCAGCAGTGATTCCTCAATGCAGAGCCAGAAGTAAGCCCTGATCACTTCTGGGTGTGGCCCCAAACCAATTTTATGCCTAGGATTTTCTAGGCATGTCATTTCTCATTTCATGTCAATTCTCATGACATGGAATTTGGAGGAGGGACTGCTTCTATTTTATCAATAAAGATTTTGTTGAGGCATTTGGACTTCTAAACTGTGGGTAAGAAAATCGAACGTTGCCCCTTAGCTACCATATACTATCACAACTGAAAACAACATAAACTCCCAGATGTTCTAAGTTAGAGCTGGATGAGCCTTAGCAACTCTTGATTTCTATGTGAAGTGAAGCCAGGGAGACAAAAATATCTTGTTTAGAGTTATAGAAAAATAGTTGGAATTAGCTAGCTTCTCTCATGAAGTGAAAAGCTTTCTATTATTGCTAGGCTTCTAGAATTTGAACCTAGCTGAGTAGCTTCAAGATTCAGAATTTCAGGAGAAGGCAGACATGGTAAAAGATTAGTATGCTGCCATTCCCTGGATCAGAGTAGACAATCTATTATTTTTGCAAGCAAAATGGAATCAGCTTCAGTCCTACCTTTGGGGTAGTTACTCCAGCAACTTCTAAGCTAGAAGGAATCGCAGGAAGCACATGTAGTCTGAAAACTGAAGGTGGGGAAGTGTTGGACCACCTGGGTCAGATAGGTAAAGAGATGCAAATCTGGGTGGGGTCCTGCATGACCTTTTCTCTCCCTGCTACTCCTGGGGGGTTATTATGTGGTCAAATAACAAAGTGGAAAATAACATAAGCATCTACCAATTGCTCTTATTTTCCCCACCTAGAGAGTGACCCCTTCCTCCCTGTTCCACCTGGGGGGGGGGGGTCACACTTCCACTCATTATTTAATTTTGATGTAAATGAAAGCTTTCTCTTTCCAGATGAGGAGGATACAGAGCGACGGTGTCTCTTTCCAAGTTTCCTTACGGTGGTAGTCCATATGGTCCCCAAAGCTCCACCAGGAGTGATCCCTGAGCACAGAGCCAGGAATTAGCCAGGAACGCAGCTGGGTGTGGCCCCAAACAACAAAATAAATGAATAAATCAATGATCGTTCCCTTCTCCACTAGAGGGTGATGAAGGCTGACTCTCATTCCACCATTTCTTAGGAACCAGGAATGCCACTCACTGTTTATACTTCTATTTCTCTTGTAATGCTTTGACATCAGAGCCTGCTTTCTTGGCTAGCTGAGAACCCTGCAGTCAACACTTATGTGGCAAGAGCACTCACTGGTTAAAAAAGGAAATAACTTTCTATATGTGAATTCTGGCCAAATGGTGGCAGATGCTGAAGAGTCTGGGAAACTTGAGCAATGTGAGCCGAGGCCCATGTCATCATGGTTTTAGGAACAGCAGAAGTGGTGGGGAGGAGAGCCAGTAAGTGAGACTAGAAGGAAAA
>PVKC010014931.1:0-21734 GCA_004027635.1 Crocidura indochinensis | reverse complement strand
CCTACCCCTGAATTATTGATAACTTGAGAAAACTCCATAGATTACAGTGGTCTTGGAATTTAATCTCTATATAAAAGCTACAAGAATAACCCAAATAAGGATCCATGCTCTATATCTTGTAACCTGGAAGTATTATTTTATGTGGTAAAGAAATTTAATCAAAAGGGAAGTCTCTTTGTACTTTTTGTTGTTGTTGTTGCTGTTGTTGTTGTGGGGTCAAAGGCAGCAGTGTTCAGAGCTTATTCTTATATCTGGGCTCAAGGACTATTCCAGGCAGGAATTAAGTCTACTGAAGGGTGCATGCAAAGCAAGGGCCCTATTCTACTGCCTTATTACTCTAGTCTTAAAAGGAAATATTTTAAAATGAAGAGATTATCCCGCATTATCCAAGTAACTCAATGTGATCAAGGGGGAAAGGGTCAGGCAAAGAGCGATTATGGGATGCTATGGGATAATATGCTTTGAAACAGAGAAAGTGGGCAAAAGCAAAAGTAATACATATAGTCAATATCCAGGAAATATTTTCTCCCTGGGGCCTCTACAAAAAAGTAATTCTACTGACATTTTGATTATAACTCAATGATTGTGGACTTGTGACCCACAGAGTTGAAATGGAAAAAAAACACGTATGGTTTTAAGGCACACCAACATTATTCATAATATTTTCTAAGTGGAAACAACCCAAGTATCCACCCATGACTACATGCATAAACTGAATATGGTTCAAGTTTGTCATTGGTGATAGCTGCAACAGAAAGATGATAAAGCAACTAATATGAGCTTTAAGCATTGAGTCAAGGACTAAAACACTATGACTAATTCTGGAACCAGTAGTCAGTTTTGCTAAAATAAATTTTTTTCTTCCTGGGGGAAAAATCCCAGTGAGTATAGTTAGGGAGAAAAATCTGAAGATACTCAGCACTGGAAATCAAAATTTTCTACAGTACTAAAGCACAGGGGAAGTACAGTGATTTCAGCGTTAAAGAAATAGGAGCCTAGAGGGGTGAGATTAAGGACAGTACCTGAGTCAGAGCAAAGTGAAGAGCAAAGGCAAGAGGGCTGTGCCTTTGTTGGGAAACAAGCAATTGCCAAAGAGGGTGTTTAACAGGCTTAACTCTCTTTTCTTTAGATTTGTCATTTGAAAATAATGCAAGGTAATTTCCTGGCATCTGTAAATTGCTAGAGTCTAGACATTTATGATAGAGCTATTTAACCTTAGATGGATACAACGAGGTTGTTAAAGGAATGAAGTAAGTTTCACACACACATACAATATAAGCACCCACATATACAAACACATGTGCATTTGTGTTTGTACTTCTAGAGAGAATTTGGTGTCAAAATGGAAATTTTTAGTGCTTTATTTAATGTAAGAATTTTCTTTATTAGCTCTAACCTTTTCTGTAATATTTTAATCTATTAAAAGAAAATAAATTCCATACTTGAGATAACCGATCATAATACATTTGTTTCAGGATGACAGAAAGTGAAGTTATTCAAATATAGAAAGAAAGTATAGAATTAAAATAAAAGATGGAAAAAGAAGGGGAGAGAGTTCATTAGCAGTTATGCTCATGAAAATTATTGAATTCCCAATAAAGTCATTAATACACAATGCAAAGGTTTAGTGTACTCTGCCACACCCCCCATTTTTTTGAGGTGAGAGATACACTAAAGGAGAGAAAAAATGAAAAAAATTGTGTGTGGCAGGTGTCATTTGCATAGGCACAGCAAAATATAGAAGGAATTGATAGGAAAGACCTTTGACCTAAAAAGAAAAAAACACCCACGGAAATTTTACCCCCAAAGTATTTTTGCATGAGACCAACTCAAGGCTCGAGTCATACTAGGTTGTCCAACCTCATGGTCATTCTTGGTGGTCAGCTCTTCATCATCAAAGTTGTTGCTGTTGGGTTATTAACTCTAATTTTGACAGTATTTACAGGGTAGTAGATCTAGTGAGGATTACTATAAAAAGTATGAAGCTATACTCCAACTTTTATATAATGCTATATACATAGTCTCTATAAACATGCACATATTTAGCTACTAAACCAGAACATTACGCATTTTTCTATAGCAAACAACTGAGATATCACTTAAAATAATTTCTGATCCTCAAAAGCCCAGTGAAATGAAAAGGTGGATAAAAGATAAAACAGCATGGAGGAGCCAGAATGATAACACAGCAGTAGGGCGGTTGTCTTGCACGTGGCTGACACAGGACAAACCTGGGTTTGATACCCAGCATCCCATATGGTCCCCCAAAGCCAGCAGAGATTTCTAAGAACATAGCCAGGAGTAACCCCTGGGAGTCAACAGGTGTGGCCCAAAAATAAAAAAATAAATGAAAAGAAGCAAACAAAAAACACAGCATGGAGGGCATTTGCCTGTACTCCACTGGGTCAGCTTTGCTCTCTAACACCACGTATGGTTCCCCGAGCATCACCAATGGTAATCTCTGAGCACAGAGTTAGGAGTAAGCTGTGAGCTTTGCTGGTTTTGATATAACTCACTAAGAAAATAGGAAAGGGAAAGGCTCATAGTGCAAAAAGGTATTAGAAAACACATAACTAGAAAGTAATTTATATTCAGAATAAGCAATACACTCCTGTAAATCAACTTAAAAGACAGAGCTTAAGAGAGAAAATCGAGGTAAAAATGTATAAGCAAGTGGCAAATAAAAACTTGCAACAGATGTATGAGGGTAATAAATTCCATTAGTGTTCAGTGAAAAGAAAAATTATAACCAAAATGACATATCATTGTGGATTTACCAGAATAACCAGCATTAAACAAACTATCATGTCTATGTTGGCGAGGATGTGTAAAATGAGGCATCTTATACTTTTACTGCAATATACAAATTGGCATTTTCACATTGGAAACCAGATTGATGAGATTAGATAAAACGGAAAAATGCACCAGCTCTCTAATCTAACAATTCTTTCCCTTTGAGAAAGAGAAGGCTGTGTACATCTAGAAACGTCTACAAGAATCTTCCTAGAATTATTTATAATAACTCAAAATAGAAGCAACCTTAATTTCAGCCTATATAGTGCAATGGAATATCATTTAGTAATGGAAATAAGAAAACTATTACTACATGATGTGATAGGAACAAATTTTATCCTGACACAAGTTACCAGGCATAGAAGAGAACCTATGGTATGGTCTCATTTATGTGAACATCAAAGCCAGACAAAATTGACTTATCCAGGAGACAAAACTTAGATGATAAAAATAAAATAGTCTCTACGAAAGTCAGAATTATGGCTTTGTAAAGAGAGTGGTAAGTTATGAAGAAGAGACCTTGAGAATGTTTTGAAGATGTTAGGAAATTTTGTTTCTATTTGAATAAATTTATTAAAGTGCATGTTTGTGTACTATACATCTTTTCAATAATGTGCCATTTCATAATTTTTAAGAAGTAGGTCATGGCCAGGGTCTAGCTCAGAGGTAAACATACAATTTGCATGTGTGAGGCCCTGAATTCAATCCCAATTTATGTTGCATCAATCAACAGATTAAAAGTAAAAGAAATAAAAGTTGTCAACATCTGTTTTGTACATAAAATGTATCTAAAATATTTATTTTTATTATACTATGGTAAAAAAGTAGCTAGAAGAACAACCACAATTTAATATTAATCTCATTTGGACACTGAAGTTCAGAGAATGTCTTTTTTTTTCTTTTCTTTTTAACTTATTTCAATGTCTTTTTCTTTTTTCTGAAACTTTGATTGTTTTGTTGTGTGATAAACCTGGTCAATCTGGGATCCCCTGTAAAGAATAGGGCAGATTCAAAGAGGATAAACTGCAAAACAACTTCACTTAATTCATTTCAGAGAATCATGTACACAAAATAAATTAAATATAAACCATCTTAAGAAACTTCCTAGGGATACTTTTCCTTTAAAGTAGTCACTGTACGTGGCTCAATGACATATTCACACTTTGTTGCTATTATTCAAGACACTTTTGGAACACATTTTGGAAGAGAACACCATGAGTGTGTCAGAGTGACTGCTAGGCTCTTGCCAAATCTCATTTCCTTTTCCTTCTAGTTACACTGCTAGATAATATTTCCCAACTTCCCCTGCAATTAGGTGGGGGTAGGAGACTGAGGTTAGCACTGTGGAATGTGGGTGGACATGATATGTGTTACCTCCAGGTCTGTTTTCCCAAGCCTCCCATGGAATCCTTCATGTTTTCTCTTTCTCTTTAGTTGCTAGAGGATAAGCAGAAATTTCTGTAGAGGACTCTGATGACCTCACAGATTGCAGAGTTGTTGAATATAACTGGATTAACAGTTACTAATGACATAAAAACATTCATTTCATAATGTCACATTTGTACTTCCATTTTGAATTCCCAAAGAACCCTTCCTTTATGGACTAAACGTTATCCTGAAATGCTATCATAAGGATTTGTGTGTGTGTGTGTGTGTATGTGTGTGTGTGTGTGTGTGTGTGTCTGAGAGAGAGACAAAAAAAGAAAGAGGGAGAGAGAGAGAAAGAGAGAGAGAGAGACTATTTTTGAGTCACAACCAGTGGTGCTCAGGGCTTATTTCTGAAACAGTGCTGAGGGATTAGTGATTTGAACTGGGCTCATCTTGAAGTAAGGTAAATGCCTGACCTTTACTCTCTCTGACTGCCCCTTTTTTTAAATGAAAATCTATTCCAAGGATGAAGAATTGTCATAATACTCAATAAACTAATACTTAAATGCAATTAAAAAGAAAATATTCCAAAGATACCATGACTGACTGTTAGTAGAACAATTAACATAGATCTATAGATTCTCTAAGGAGAATCTTTGCAAAAAAAAAAAAAAAAAAGGACTGACTCATTTGCATATAGAACAGAGACTCATTTTGTTCTTTGTTGGAGGGCTGGGAAGTAAATCTTGGGCCTCACCTATGGGAGACAAATGCTCTACTGTTGAGCTTTATTTCAGACCCTTACAGAGCAGAGTTTATAAGGAGCTGTATGAGAATTCCAGATGTGAGATTAAAAAGAGGGCATTTTTTAGATGATAAGGACATGGATCAAGTGTATTCTTGAACAGCAGGTACTGTGTTGTCTCTGAGGTGAGGCAATCAGGTGTGACCTATTGACTTCTTTCCCCCATAACCACAATAACAGCAAAATAATATTTAAAATTATTACCATGTTAATAATCACAGCATTGTAATAGTTGGAGCATGGTTGATTTATATCTACTATAAGGTGATAATATTATTTCATAGGGCAAATTTATATGCCCAATTCCAGGATAAAGCTAGGGGCTAGGGAGTTTGTAAGTAAAGGAAGTAATGTACAGTGGTATGGGATCCAACCCCCCCAAATATAAAAGAAAATAAAAAGAAAATATAACAATGCTGCAATGCTATCTTGACAGTTTTTCTGGCAATTCATGAATTATAATATTTCTGAGTTGTATATATATTTATGTTCAAAGCATTTAACTTCAGTTATGCAGGATATGATTTAAAAATTTTCACTTATCAACCACTGCTTTCTCTCACAGTCAAGAGATCTATATTTTGGAAAAGTTAATCTGTTCAAAATGTGTCAAATATATACAATCTTTCTGAATAATAGTGTCCTACATTAAACTCTGGTGCTATGAATGGAACTGAAGCTGTCTAATTACAAGGCCCCTATATTCTATTTTTCCCCATTCAATAGAATCTCTGATTAAAGAAAAGGGAACAGAGGAGAAAGCTTCCCAAAGTGGGGTCTCCTTAAAAGGACTTTGACCTATAGATGTGCCTATACATACATACATACATACATACATAATACATACATACATACATATATATACATATATATATAAACATCAACCTTCTTTACTAAAAATAAATTTAAGTAATTTCTTCAGGAAATTGCAAATGTATGAAAGTGGTCATAATATCCTACTTACTGTAATTTAAAAAGTACTTTTAGTAGTTTCTACCCAGACTGGCTCCAGCATTTCTGTTGGTCAGCTAGCCAGGAGTCTAATAGAAGGTTTTTCATATTTTTAACTATTGTGTCTTTGCAGTAATCTGTCAGATAGAAGCTCTTTTACCCCTGTTCTCATTAAGATTCATATTGTTGCTCTATAGCTTAAACTCTATTTTCAGGAGTAAAAAAATTCAGCCTAAAAATTCCTCTAGGCCAAAACACAGCCTTGGGCATCTTATGTTAAGAGGGATACAAAAAAAATCTGGCAGAGGCATTTTTAAAAATCTGTTTAAGAATGAGAGCATCTGCATTTAGATTGTGCATATATTTTGTAACTAGCTTTTTATGGAAAAGCTCTTGAAATATTTGTTTTAACTAAGCAAAAATACCCATCATTTATCAAAAAAAAAAAAAAAAAGAAAAGAAAAGGGTGCAAGAATTTGTACGATTGGAATCACTTAAAATGAAGGGGGAATTAATAGTGAGAAAGCTCTCACTGGTGATGTGAATGAATAGCCACATTTTCAGGACATTTTACTGCATCTACTCAAACAGATGGGATTCTGGGGCTAACTGGCCTCTGTTGAGATGAATGAGATTCCACAACTATTAGCACATTGGCATAGAAATTGGCCAGATTCAGTTGCAGAGGCATTCTTATAGAAACAAAGAAGATCACAAAGCTATCCTGTCCCCAGTGCCCATCAATGCTGGCCCATTCATTATCGAAACCCATTCATTGCAGCTATGCTACATTCAATATCAGATGACACACTCCAGGCATCTCAGAGAAATTCTGAGAATTTAATCAGCTATTAACTACCTTGATGCTGATGTGGCAGATTTGACTCTATCAGAACAAATGGCATTCTCACAAGTGGTGATACAAGTCAAGAAAGGGCCAGGCAAAAATCAAATATTCAGAGAAAAGGCAAACTCACTGATAAGCAAAAGGACTAAGGCTGCCCGTGTTGGCAAAGGTCAACCAAGACATTGAAATTCAATGAAAGGGGTTTTAAGTTAAGGAAAACAGGCAAGCACCAGGGGACCTCTCATGTAAAAAGACTGGGGGCTAATGCCCCTTCTCCTATAGAAAGGAGTCAGCATGGGGTATGGTTTGCAGATGGACTGGGCTAGTACATGGGCTGAAGAGCACATCTGGCACACAGGTGTATGGTCTTGTATTCCTAACACATCTATCAAGACCCATATACAAAGAGCCCTATTGCTATTAGGACAGAAAGCAAGAGGAAATATAGCTAAGAGAGCATACGCTTTACTAAACAACATGGTTTGGTCCTTGCCAAACCATTCTCTCTCTAGTAGATTATATTTTTAATCCACCTACTTAATTAACTAGCTCCTCAGTGGATCAAATGATATTAGTGTGTTAGAGTAATATTGCCACTGGAGTGGCCATTTAATTCTGGCAACTCTAAAGCAAATTATTTCATAAATGGATAGTTTATTCAATTCAGTTCAGTACCAATTTAATTCAGAGTCCCTTCTATGACCAAAGCACTGAGCTAGACCCATGAGGAAACAGAATGAGTTGAGGAACAATCTAAAAAAGGGAATGGTGAGCGACTACACAAATTGCAAAAAATTGATGCACATAAAATATATGTGCAGCAGTAGTATTTGAGAAGAGACAGACTGCTAAATATAAGATCACTTTTATGTGTAGCAAGGCAGAAAAAAACTTGATGGAGCAGAGATCTTGGAAGATGAATACTGAAAGGTACACAAAAAGAAATGCAGTAGAGATGAAGGACTGCAGATACATTTACGAAGGAGCAATAGATTAGTTTAGTTGGAATATAGAACACATAGAAGTCCAGATGGAGTAGAGGGATATAAAATTAGACTAGAAAATGACAATGAGAATAAGGAGGGATGTAAGGAATAGTAAGTGATTTCATGAATTGGCAAGTTTTCTACAAGATTGGATATTAAGTCTACAATGCTTAATATAACAATTAAATGCTATAATATAACAATTAAAGTCTCTCCAAAGTTGTCCACAACTTTTGCTCACAGCAAATCTTTAGGATTTGTTTTAGAGTCTGATAGAAATATGAGCACAATATTATAAAAGTATAAGCAGAAGAATACATGGCATTGACAAAGAGCAAGTGGAAGAAGATAACTAAATGGAAGGATCTATATTGAACAAAGAAGGGTGCTGATCCAGGCATAAGTGTCCCAATGGAATTAAGAAAGATGGTGTTTGATGGAGAAAAGCACTGAGAACTGTTGTCCTTCCTGAGAGTGATGGCCAACTTTATTAGTGGACTTATAGTAGAGTATTCAATTTTTTCAAAGTTTATTGTAAAGACTGATTTGGCGACAAAGATAGGCTATTGCAAAATCACACCAGAAACTATAGGGTCTTGAGGACAGGGTTGATCCATATACAAGATGAACCCATATTCAAAGGATTTTAATAAGCTAGCACGGATAGAATGAGACATAGTTTAGCCAAGAGGGTATTAAATAAGGGCAAAGAATTAAAGTTCATTTTGGAATTCCTATTTTATAGACTTCAAATGCTAATGTCCTTCATCAAAATGGTGAACAAAGACTCAAGGAACATATTTCAAGGAAGGATAATTGGTTTTGGTTTTCATTTAAAAACCTTTGAAGTATTTTAATAAAGATGTTCATTAGCAAAATTGATGCTAAAACAAGATTCTCTAGAAATTCGAAGTCCTAGAGGAAAAGGAAAAATGTATTTCAGTGTACTAACTATAATATTCAATGTACATCACTGGAGGAAAGGAGGGATTTGTAAATGGATATGGTATTATCCCAAGATATTGGCCACAAGATTTATAATTTGAATGAAAATGACCCTAGTACACAATGAAATATCCTGGTGAGACTGAGAGATGAGATGTGAATGAAGTTTTCTGTAACTAGAGCAAGGTCCACAGGAGGAGAACTACAAGAAAAGAGTGGGTGCTAATAATGAGTTGGTCCTTAGTGTCTAAAAGGAAATAAAGAAGAAAGAAAAGGGATGAGGAAAGAACAGGGAGGAGGGCAAGAAGGAAAGTGGAGATATTGGTGATGGAAACTGCACTAGTGAAAGATATTGTATATTGTATGACTGAAACGCAATTATGAACAACTTTGCAACTGTGTATCTCACAGTGGTTTAGTTAAAGTATTTATAAAGATAATAATGAACTGGCTCTTATTGAATAGTTGGTATTTTCGAATCACAATTTGCCTTGCATTAATTTTTACTTTTAAAAAGGTGTCACAATTATGAGCTTTATTGCTATTTTTATTGTTTCCTTAAATTGCCTAGTGGGGAGGCCAGAATGACAGTACAGTAAATAGGACACCTGTATTGGGCTGACTCAGTTGACTTAGGTTGAATCCCCAGCATTCCAAATCATTCCTGAGCACTACTTAAGGTCAGAGCCAGGAATAAACCCTGACCACTGCTTAGTGTGACCTCAAATACCAGTTAATCTAAAAATAAAAAATGCTCTATTCTTGTACCAATCCTGAGTTAAGAAGAGATTAATCAAATCCATATTACAACTTCTCTTTCTTCAATTACTGAGATATTGAAATTATTCTATAATCCCTTTAGGCATCTTCAAATTCAATTATTTATTTGTTTATTTATTGATTTGGCTTTTGAACCACATCTGGTGGTTTTTAGGCATGACACCAAGAATCACTCCTGGTGGGCTCAGAGAACCACATGGGATGCCAAAGACTGAACCCAAGTCAGACTGTACAAGACAAGTGCCCTACATACTTGCTATCACTCTTGCCCCTCTTCAAATCCATTTATCTAATAACTACTTTAAGCAACTCTTGTGAGTTGTCAGAAAAAAAGATTATGCTATTACTTAGTTAAATTTTATGGTCTATTTTTTCCAGGGATACATTATAACCTAACTTATGTACATATTTTTATTTCCATTGAGATGATTCTTTCCTTCCCGGCTCCACCAGAATCCAATATAAATATTTTTAGCAGACAAAAATAATTGAATTTGCTGACTTTTCCACTAGTTACAAGTCCCTTAGGGATAGGAATTGTCTAGTAGTTTTATTAATATCTTTTTTTTTTTTTGGTTTTTGGGTCACACCCGGCAGTGCTCAGGGGTTACTCCTGGCTCCATGCTCAGAAATTGCTCCTGGCAGGCACGGGGGACCATATGGGGCACCGGGATTTGAACTGATGACCTTTTGCATAAAAGGCAAACGCCTTACCTCCATGCTATCTCCCGGGCTCCTTTAATATCTTTAATATATCTTTAATATAAGGTCTGTGACCAGACAGTAGAGAGTATTTGATACATATTTGCCTGAAAGCTGAAAAATAGATTTCTAATAACTGTAGTTGCAATCAATAACCAAGTTAAAATAAATTTACAGTATCCACTTATAATGTTGTACGCTTTACTATTTTATTTTGGTTTTTGGGTCACACCCAGCAACGCCCGGGGGTTACTCCTGGCTTTATGCTCAGAAATCGCTCCTGACAGGCTCAGGGACCATATGTGATGTTGGGATTTGAACCACCTTTCTTCTGCATGCAAGGCAAATGCCCTAACTCCATGCTATCTCTCTGACCCCTCTTTATTATTTTAAAAAAGATTAATACCCACAAAAATTGAAGGTATTAATTTTGAATACAAACTTTATTGATTTGTCACCTTCAGATTGGTCTTTTCTTTTTTCTTTTCTTTTTTTTCCCTGACTCTCCACTCAGAAATTGCTCCTGGCAGGTTGGGGGGAGGGAAAGGCATATGGGATGCCAGAATTTGCATGCAAGGCAAAAACTCTACATCCATGCTATCTCTCCAGTCCCAGATTGGTCATTTCTTCATAAAAGTTGTTCAAATAAACTTGAATACTTTGTGTTAATACTTCACTGAAGAAATTATCTCTGCATGCTCTCAATAGAAAATAAAATTTGGAACCACATGTTAGCAGTGAAATAATGCTATTCTGATGAATTACTAGAAGTTTATTGCTATTGTTCTAGGAAAGATGTCAACAGCACAATTCTCTGTTTATGCTTCAGTGTGTGTATAGTTGATTTATATATTTCCCGGTGAAAGAACATCCTAATCCAGGATTAGGATCTCTCTTCTTTACTGAACACACACACATCATATGTTTATTAATTGAATGACTTGGATCATAAATGTTAGACAAGCAATGAGAAATTCTATAAAAAAGTATGAATGAGTTACCATCAATAGATTAAAAATTGTTTTTACACTGAGAATTTTTCTTTATCCTTTTCTTCTAAATTATTTGTTAAAGTTTGACTAAAAAAAAAAACTGAGAAAATTCCTGTCATCTACTGCAGCACTGCTACATATTTTTAACATAGGGTGTAAAATCATTTTATTTAATAGAAACTACAAGCACTACTAAAAGAAATAAGCAAAAGCATATAGAAACATTTTACTTTTCCACAGGTTAAATGGATCAGCATCATTCAAAGGAACCTACTGCCCAAAACACTAAATACTCAAACACATTAAATACTCAATACCCCAAAATTAAATCCTATCTAAATTCCTATGGCTGCTTTTATTATTTTTTCCAGTGGAATAGGATTTGATATTTTATTTTTTAATTGTGTTAATTTGTGTTTCTTTATTTAAATACTATGATCAACAATGCATTATTTACCAATTACTCCAGATAATTCAATGATAAATCCCATTATTTAATTATTATTATTATTAGTAGTAATACCATTTTTTGTTATTTTTTAGGGGGGGTCACACCTGATGGTGCTCAGGGGTTACTCCTGGCTCTTTGCTCAGAAGTCGCTTCTGGCAGGCTTGGGGGACTATATGGGATGCCAGTAATCGAACCTGAGGCTGTTTGGTGTTGATCACATGAAAGGCTAATACCCTCCGCTGTGCTATCGCTTCGTCTCCTTTTAATAATATTTAAGCAATATTATTATAAACATGTTTGTAATTGGATTTGAGTAATAAAAAGATAAAATATACACTCCCTTCACCAATGCAACCTTCCCTCCATCAATGCCGGCCTCTCCCTCATCCCCCTCCCCCTGCCTGTATTTGAGAGATGCATTCTACATTTCTCACTCATTAACATTGTCATGATAGTTGTTAGTGTAGTTATTTCTCTAACTAAACTTAGCACTGTTTGTGGTAAGTATCGTGGGTTGGTCCTTACAGCCCTCATCTCTGTTGTCTCTGAGTATTATTACAATAATGTCTTTTTTTTCTTTTTTGGTTTTTGGTTTTTGGGCCACACTCAGTAACATTAAGGGGTTATTCCTGGCTATGCACTCAGAATTCCCCCTGGCTTGGTGGACCATATGAGGAATCGAACCAAGGTCAGTCCTGGTTAGTGCGTGCAAGGCAAATGCCCTACCATTTGCACCACCACTCTGGCCCTATTTTTCTTAATAAAGATATAGATGAGTGAGACTATTATTCTGTGTCTTTCTCTCTCCCTCAGACTTAGCCAGAATCTGGAAGCACTGATACTTTTAAAGACTTTCATAATTTTGGGGAAGGTCCAGTCAGTTGCCTATCTTACCCTGTTTAGTATATGTATTCTGTTGAGCAAGTTAAGTCAAAGCTTTAATTCTCTAAATAGTATTTTAAATGCTTTTTTTCTTTTTTTCCTTTATTTAAAATCTTGATTACATATATGATTGTGATTAGGACTTGGTTATGTAAAGAACACCCCCTTCACCAGTACAATGTTCCCACCACCAATGTCCAAAATCTCCCTCCCTCCAAACCCACCCCCACCTGTACTCCAGACAGGCTTTCCAGTTCCCTCATTCATTCACGTGATTATGATAGTTCTCTGTGTAGTTATTTCTATAACTGCACTCACCACTCTTTGTGGTGAGCTTCATGAAGTGAGCTGGAAGTTCCAGCCCTCCTCTCATTGTCTCTGAGGATTGTTGCAAAAATGACTTTTATTTTTCTTAAAACCCATAGATGAGTGAGACTATTCTGTTTCTCTCTCCCTCTGACTTATTTCACTCAGCATGGTAGATTCCATGTACATCCATGTATAGGAAAATTTCTTGACTTCATCTCTCCTGACTGCTTCATAATATTCCATTGTGTATATGTACCACAGTTTCTTTAGCCATTCGTCTGTTGAAGGGCATCTTGGTTGTTTCCAGAGCCTGGCTATTGTGAATAGTGCTGCAAAAAATATAGGTGTGAGGAAGGGGTTTTTGTATTGTATTCTTGTGTTCTTAGGGTTTATCCCAGGAGTGGTAGCTGGGTCAAAGGGGAGCTCGATTTCCAGTTTCTGGAGGAATCTCCATATTGCTTTCCATAGAGGTTGGACTAGACGGCATTCCCACCAGCAGTGGATAAGAGTTTCTTTCTCTCCACATCCCCGCCAGCACTGATTATTCTCATTCTCTGTGATGTGTGCCAATCTCTGCGCCAATTCTCTAAGTAGTATTTTAAATGATTTTAATATACTCTCATACAAATTTACCTGCCAAGATTTCACATATGTATGGACTTGACACAACAGCGAATATTTATAATCTTGTTCTTTGGGTCACAGCTAGTGAACTGCAGCACTTACTCCTGGCTTTGTGCTCAGAGATCATTCTTGGCAATTCTTGGGCATCTTAAGTTGTGCCAAGGATGAAACTTCAGTTGATCATATAAGGCAAATGTCTTATGAGGCATACTGTTTTTCCAGACCCACATATGAATATTTTTAATGTTACATGTAGCTTTAATGTACCAGCTGGTTGGCATTACCGTAAATATATGTATGTATAAGCATACATGTTTATATACATATTGTGTCTGTGGCTTCATGGAAGAGCCTATTTCTAGGTGTAATATTTAATTTTATCAATTAATTACAGTTCATTTTTTCTTATTTTTAGTTTCATAAAATAAAAATGTCAATAATTACTTTCACCTCAATTATTTTAGCCTTAGTGACAAAATAAAATTTCTTTGAGTTGAAGACAAATAACTGGCAACAATTACTAATCGATCGCTTTACAATAAATTAGCATCAAATTAAAATTACGTTAACCATGGTAAAGGCCTTGATCTTCACCTAAATATTCCTAATATAAAAAATGAGTTGAAACATAGCAACCTGAAATCAGAGACACATCTTTAGAAAGTCTCATGTCCCTAAGACTATTTAAACTATTTCACTTTATAGGCTTCAATGGGGGATGTGATATCTTGGTGTTCAGGCTTATAGAATCACTTGGGAATGAATAATTCATAGGCATTTTTTTTTACCAAGTCTCAAGTGTAAATCAGTCAAATATAGCAACATGATATTCATGCTGAATTTCTAAGTGCTTAAAACATTTAGATGGAAACTTTCTTTTTGAAAGAGTGAAAGGAAGAATGTCATTTTCCCTGGTGCTCACGTGGCCTAGCCAGGCATATTTGCACTGAAACTTAAAGAAACCTACTAAAGGGGATTTAATGAAACAATACACTAGTTATGGCCATGAAAGTGAAGAAAGGCAAGAAAAAAACTTTTATCAGTGTTATGTTTTCATTATTAACATAGTGATGTGAAACTAAACAGAAAAAGCAATCTAATAACAAACATTCCTTTGAGACATGTTCAGGGAGCAAAAGGACATCCACTTATTGTTCCGCCCATCCGATTGGTCCATATATGGCAATAAAGGTACAATAGACGGAAACAGGAAACAGACTGGCACATCTGTAGTATCTTATTAGCAGCTAATGGATATCTGAGAAGAACATGCATATAATGCTGAATCGTCTGGGCCAATCTCCTAAGCAATTACTCTTAATTAGTGGGATCTGTTTATAGATTCAACTTAGTGTACCCTTATGTATCAAAGACATGAAGGCAGCTGGAGAAAAAGAAATGAGTCTCTTAAAGGAAAAGTATTACAAGATGTTGGAGAATTTTTTTTTTTTTTTTGTGAAGTGAAACTCATTTTCTTTCCCTTCTTTGCCAAGCACTGCATGTTTTTTTCTCCCTTGTGAAAGACTAAAGGAAATAAATTCCCAAAGTTGCCAGATGCTACCTACAGGTATAGTTGTTATTTATTGTATAAAATTGTAAACAAAATCAGTACACAAACAATTTTGGAAAACAAAAACTACAAACATTTCCAGGAAGTGTCATCCTCCCTATTCCAAACCGGATATGGCTCTTCAATTTGGAGAGACAGCACCTGCATTTGGTGACTGCCAAATTGGAAGCCATGGGGCAAAAATGGGCAGTATGACCAGATGTATCTCCATAAAAGAGAAAATACAACAATTTTCCAGGCAAATGTAATAAAAAAATCTGTGTATAGACAGAGTCGAGGAGCCAAGGGCCCCTCTATAGATGGAAACATTATATTTCAAACACAACACAGAGCATATTCAGGCTTATATGGAAATGTGTTGTGGGGGGGATTCTTTTTGGGTAGAGGATTTTTGCTTTGTACGTGACTTCTTACCATGTTAATAATTTTTCTATATCTTTCTTAGAGCAAAATAAATTGCACATTAGGGCTATTGTGTTGCTGTAGATGTACTTAGGCATTTCTGATTAGTTCTGCAACACATTGTCTTGAAGTTATTTTCTGGCCTTGTATAATCCCATTCAAAACAATCCTTGTGAATGTACTACTGTTGTATGAATGTATCCACTGACCGTTCTCCCAAATGATTGTACACTGTGTGGAAGAACACTCGGTTGGAATTCTTAGGTGGCAGGAGAGAAAGCTTCTTAAGTAAGAAACTTATATAGAGCTTATCATAGGTCAGGACAAGAATAATTTCTTTGCACCTGTTTTTCAGAATGTTCACGGGGTTGTACATTATCAGCCCCCTCCCTCAGGAATCTGAACCAAGAGAAATCAAAGATTTGGCTTTTTCCATTGTTATTTGTCCAGAGAGTAGGATAAGCGGTGTCAGCTTGAGGTTATATCAAAGGGACTGGAGGAGTAGATTCTTGAAGGCAGCTGCTGCAAATATAAATTCTCTTTACCAAGGACCTCCCCTTTTGCCTGAAAATCAACTCCAGCTTGATTTGCAGCCTTCTAGAGGAATCCACGCTGGCTCTGTTGCATCATGTGATGATTCGATTTTTCGGGGTTAGATTTAAATATTTTTCCACGAATATGGGGAAAGTGGTTAAAATGTCATTGTTTGCGATAGTGTTCTACTAATTCTGAGATTTGTAACTGAGTAGAGGCAAAAAGCCAAAATACAAATGGAGACTTCCAATTTAAGGGAGAGAGAGAGAAGTTGCATGGTCTATGCATTAATTTATGCACAGGTTAACTTTATGGTCTATGGAGATGAGCGCTAAGTGGGAAAGAGAAAAAATATTATTCTAGATAGTGGTTTTGTTCCCTCTTTTTGCATTTGTGTCCTATTACCAGTATGAATTGGGAACTTTGAATATATCTTCAGCTTGACATTTCTTTTTTGGTGCCTCTTTTCGTTCTGGTATATGCTTGTACATCATTTTACTTAGCAGATTATGTATATGGTTCAGAGAAGTAACTTTTCCACAATCACATATTCTGGTAAAAAAAAATCACTCTTTGTTCTTTATTATATATTATTCCACTTGTTAGCCATCTGTGTACCTATATTACTGCAATACATTATAGATACCACACCCTATGACTGGTCATCTCTTTATAACTTACTTATTTCCCTGCATTAATTTTGACATACCCATTTGTCAACAGAGTATTTATTTAGTGGTGGTGGGCTCAACCCATGATATCATACATTCAATGTAATCCTTTATCACCATGATACATGCCTAGTTCCAATAGAGTTATTCTTCTCTATTTCTCCCTCCTCATGGATTTTAGAGATAATTCTAGTGGAAGATAATGCTACTATATATATATATATTTCCTATATACATATATATATATTTCCTACAAACTAGATCACCCTCTCATCTTATACATTATTCTTCTCTCTCCAAAATATATGGTGGTGGCAGTTACCTTTTTTTCTACTCAGTGTTTGATTCTTGATGAGGTTCAAAGAAAGTTAATGAAATGACCATGTTGCTAGATAGTTTTCAGTTCATCTACCCAATATAATCGCATAAAACAATTATGTTACTTCTATCCCATGTCTTTCTGCTGCTTAGAGACAGTGAGGACAGTCCAGGTCCTAGAAGTGTCAATGTAAACTGAGGGAGATGTCTTGGAAAAGAAAGAGAAGGAAGCTCTCAAAACCCCTTACTGTCAGAGGTGAGGTGGTATACGAAAAGACAAACAGGTAGAGCTTTCAAAAGAGAAATGAAATCTTTGACTACATATTACATAAGTTATATAGCTAATGTTAGGGTTTTTTTATATGGTCATTTAGTTCAATCTTTTCAGTAATGGTGAGAGTTAATTGCATATGGGGAAACTTGGGCACAGAGAAAGTATGTAATAGGCTATAGATCACATAGGCCAAATTTATTTTAATTGACTAAGATTCTGAGTTTACCATATATTGCTTTCTTATGGACATAATTCCAACACCACCCTCATCACCAGGGTATTCACATCTTTCTCCCAAGGACCCAATTACCGTCCCTCTCATCCACGCCCCACTAATGCAATTGTTCAGTTCTTTCATTAATTGTCTTTGGACCATGGTTATTGACTTGCTGTGTATCTTTAAGTTCCAAAAGTTTTTAAGCAGGGCCTTAGCCTTCATTTCATATTGTACTAGATGTTTCCATCAGCTACTGGTTTTAATAGTTTATAGTAGTGTTTATAGTAATTAGACATCGTCTTAGTAAATACTGAAGGAATTGATCTTGCAAATTAATCTAAAATTAGATCCAGTAGAAAGCCATAGATCTCTCAAAGTCTCAGATACTGATTCAAATGAAATAGTTAACCAAACAATTTTAGAACATATAAAAGTTATTGATAACAGCATTTTTAAAGCTTTTCAGAAATTGATGTAACATTGGATTACATGACTGAATGTAGTACAGGGGTACAATTTCACACCACATCAAAGTACATATGACTGTTACCACACCACAATCACCACCACAGTACCAGTAACCCTCTGCTGCAGAAAATTTAACCCTTTTGATGTTCTACCACCCCCCTTTCCTTCTCTTATGTAACCAGAGATTTGTGGTGGCTTTTACAGGCTTGTTTCCAATGGAAGACTACTTTGGTAAAGTAGCTTTCATGTTAGTTGACAAAACATTTTCTTTTAAAATTTCTGCTTAATAATTAATGGAAGCAATCCTGCCTTCAAGTAGAAGATAAAGCATTTATGATTTTTTAATTTAATTTTTATTTTAACCATATTGGCTTACATATTGTTGACAATCATATTTTAGGTACAAATTAACATAAAATCAGGGGAATTCCCATCACCAAATTGTCTTCCCTCCACCTCCGTTCCCTTCCTACTTCCCATATCCTTTCCCCTACCCCCCTCCCCGCCCCCGGGGTTGCTAAAGCAAGTGGTCCCCTCTGTGCCTAGCTTACTACTAAGTGGTCTTACACATGTTTGGTCTTGGTTACCCCCTTTTACCCCCCTAATTTATGGTTTTAAAAATTATTAGTCAGACTTTCCTGTCTGACTCATTCAGAAGGCATACATAGTGTATTTGGATGCTAATGCTCTTAAGCACTGCACTCTCAGTAATAGAAAAAGATGGAGATGACATACCTAGCAAGGAATTCTTTTGACTGTAGGGAACAATATCTCTAAATGGTTGAGGTGGCAAAACTATGGTCACATGGTGTGGAAACAAGAAAAAGGAGGAAATTAGTGAAGTTAAAGAAACTAACAAAACCCCTAGATTCTATTCCCTTTCCACCACTCCCTCCTTTTTTTTTTTTTTTAACCTATTAACATATTGAATTCTGCCTCCAGGTTACAGGTGTTTACTACAGCCAATGCAGAAAGGAGAAGAGGGTGTAGTTCCGATTTCATACCTTTTTCCAGCACAGCCAAAGTTTTATCATAATGAATCTGAAAACTTCAGAGAAAGTATGATTCGCATATGGGGAAACTCAGGCACAGAGAAAGTATGTAATAGACTTTAGATCACATAGGCCAAATTTATTTTAATTGACTAAGATTCTGTGTTCACCATACTATTGCTTTCTCATGGACATAATTCCAACACCACCCTCATCACCAAAGTATTCACATCTTTCTCCCAAGGACCCAATTACTGTCCCTCTCATCCACATGTGCAATGCAAGTTCTTAGTACAGAGGAATCTGAGAAACTGAGTAGGGTTTTCTTTCATAGAACAAATACAAAAGAATGTAGAAATGACAGTGGCCATTCGAAAGCAACTGCCTCACTGATAGACTGATGGCGAAAGGATTTTATTTCAGACTGCTAATACCATATTATTTTGGTTTCAGACTTCAATATACAGAATTACCTTATATAGAATATATACATAATTATAAAGAAATATATGTAATAGGATGCTTATTTATATTGTAGAAGTTTTTGTAAAGAGTCTTATATGGTATCTCACCTATATTCCTTTAAGTGTAAGTTTTAAACTTTGGATGAAATGAAGAGATCATCAGAGTGCTGATTTTATTCTAAAAGTACTTACCAATGATTTTCTGCTTGAGTATTTCTCAGGCAAGTTTACCACTTGATTAGTTATCAAGATATGTCATTTTGTACAATTTATTTTTCCTCCATATCCAAAATGTATGCAATTTTTTCAGTCCTACACTATCCCCCTTTATGGTATGATAAATATCTTTCTTTAACATTAAATTGAGGCGCATCCTGAAAGGCAGAAATAGCACTTCAACTACACAGATTAAAAGTTCCTGTAATAGAAGTTCTTTAGCTACTAACTGGCTATCCCATAATTGTGGCCAATGCTAAGGCTTAGTAGTAGTCTGGGCCTTAGTGTTGTGAACCGTGTGTAAGAACAAGTAGTAGTAGTGGAGGAAATGAAAGAGAAGACACACTTGCCTGAAGATAAGGAACTGCTGCTTAAAATTACAGAATCTTGAACATAAATCTAGAATTGTTTTAAACTGCAGATAGGGGACTAAAAAGCTTCCCTTTTCTTAAAAAATAGTTCTTCACTGAATTTTATTATTATCTGCAAGTATCAATACTTGCTGCCCAGAATTATTTGGAGTGTTGGGATAAAACATCAATTTTCATAGTTAAACCCAAATATCAGAGCATTAAGCATGGAGTTAGTATTTCTGAAAACAGCAACTACTGGGCTCAACGGGCAGAAGCTTAGACTGGAATGAAGCCTAGTTTTGATCCATAGTACTGCAATGTCTCTTGAGCTCCACTAAGAGTGACCCCTGAGCACTGCACTAGATATAATCCTAAACTCTCCAAATATAATAAAAACAAAACAAAACAAAAGCTAGCAACTGCCAATGCTGATGGCATTGAGGCAGTGGCTCTGGCCTAGAAGCCAAATGTAAATACTACCACTTAGATAAAAAGTTGAAACCAAAGGAATTAATACAGGCTTATATAGGCTTATTTTATATTTGAGGCACAGACACACCTAACTTTTCTAATTTCTGCCTTTATCCCATGCTCCCATGGTAAACTTGACCAACAAGAGATTATATTTCTCCCACAAATCCCAAAATGTCACTCTCAGATTCTTTACAGAAAAAAATTGCCCAAACTTCACCTTCTTTGGATATCTAGAGCAAGGGTAGTTGGAAAATTCGGTAATAACTTCTGTTTTTGCATACACATACACACACATGACATAAAACACTTTTGAGAGTTCATTTATATTCTATTAATTCCTTAATCCTCATTTGCCATTAAGTTACCTGAGAAGTTGACATATTCATCTAAGATTACAGAGCTAGGCAAAGAGCAAAACCAGGATTTGAATTTAGACTGTCTGACTCCAGGATCTACCTTGGTCTGTTCCTTTTTAATTTAATTCAACTGTCTTTGAGGCATTCTTCCAAGACAAGGTGTCAGAAGAGCAACAGAGAGTTCAGGGGATAGACAGATGTCTCAACAGCCTGAACCACAACTTGCCTTTTCCCTTGTACCTAATGTCCAGAAAAGCAGCTAGCCTGAAAAGGATTCATTCTTTTATCAAGCTTGAAAAATGGGGAGTGCTGAACTGTACAATTTCTTTTTCTTTTTGAAATTTACAATGTTCAATATGACTAACTCTATAAGCTGGAGCGCTCAGAATCACTCAAGTCTCCCAGACATATGGCATTATGATCACTTCCCTGGCTGCATTAAGCCTCACACCCTTAATTTGTTCCGTGATATATTCAATATGTTCCTAGTTTTCCACAGGGTCAGCAGGATAGACAGTTTGCCGGTAAAGATTAGACATTATTCTGGAATCCCGTTTGCAGTGACTGTTTGTCAGGGGAACAGCAAAGCAGTTGGAAGAGGAGAACACGCAGCCATTAAATGCAGAGGAACAAAGACTATTCAGTGGTTGATAAGACAAAAATAGGAATTTTATTGTCAATATTTTGCTTTACAGGGAGCCAATAAAGCAATATCAGCAAATAAATTATACACTGAGATAACCCAGTCCACAAAAGGGCTTTGTGGGTACCTTCTGGCATATCTGACACTAGCGGTGGAGACCACATCATCTCAGTGTGGGGCAACGGCCTCAAAAGATCTCTGTTTCTCTAATTGATATGCATTCGAAATGTTTATGTTCCTAAAATTAGTCGCATTATATAACAAAGTGCTACCCAAAGGGGAGAATGAAGGGGGTATTGTGAGTCCTACGTTATAACACCTCATCAAAATCCACCTATTGATTTAAT
>PVKC010014930.1:0-21824 GCA_004027635.1 Crocidura indochinensis | reverse complement strand
TGAAATGCAAACACCTTACCTCCATGCTATCTCCCGGGCCCCATGAAACTTTTCTTAAGATAATACAATTTTTTTTTGGTTTTTGGGTCACACCCGGCAGTGCTCAGGGGCCACTCCTGGCTCCATGCTCAGAAATTGCTCCTGGCAGGCACAGGGGACCATATGGGGCACCGGGATTTGAACCGATGACCTTTTGCATGAAAGGCAAACGCCTTACCTCCATGCTATCTCCCTGGCTCCCCAAAAAATCATTTAAGCAAACAAAGTCTCTTGTTTATTTTTATTCTGGGCTTGGATGCCACACTCCTGTGATGCTCAGAGGCTGTCTCTGTGTTCCACAGTAACCTCTGACTCATATCCAGTGCCAGAAATTCAAATATATAATACTTGAATATATATTTATATATATAACTATTTATTTATATGTAAATAAATATATATTTATATAAATCTATTACTTGTCATTTTTTCTGTATAAATACAGAGATAGAGAGACAGAAATAGTACAGAATGTATTGTTCCAGGATCATTTGACAGTATTATTCATTTTCCACTGAATTCCCTTTTTCATCTTTTAAAATTCAGTTATCTATAAAAATGTGGCCTATTTTAGGATTTTCAAATCTGTCCCACAGATCTGTTTGTCCATCCTTTATTGCTGCTCTGGTGCACTTGGATGTGTTTGGATTCCAGCACGTAAAGTTCTGAGGCTCAAAGGCAGAGGAAACCAGGGTCTCACACATACAAAGCATATGTTAGACTACTGTGCCACATCCCTGACCCAGAACTTTGTAGTGTCATGTTTTGAAGTTTAATACCTTGTCTTCCAACTTTATTCTCTTTGGAAATTATCTGTCTAGTTCTACCTCTCAATATAGATTTTAGAATAATTTTTAAGTGTTAATAAATACTGTTCTTGGATTTCCATTGTAACTATATGAAGTCTACAGATCATTTAGGAAATAATGACATCTTATTATTAGTCTTCCAATCTCTTAGTGCAGTCTATTTTATCATTGATTTATATCTTTGAGGACAGTACAGTGGGTAGGGCATGTGCCATGCATGTTGCTAACCCAGTTTGATCTATCCCTAGCATTCTAAGCACTGCCAGGAGTGATACCTGAGTACAAAGCCAGGAGTAAATTTTGAGCATTACTGGGTATGGGCTCCCTCCCAGAAAGCACAATGTAATATTTATTTCTTATTTTTTGTTAGTGCAGTTATTAGGTTTATACTGTTATTTTTTTTTTTTTTGGTTTTTTTGGGTCACACCCGGCAGCGCTCAGGGGTTATTCCTGGCTCCATGCTCAGAAATCGCTCCTGGCAGGCACGGGGGACCATATGGGGCACCGGGATTCGAACCGATGACCTTTTGCATGAAAGGCAAACCCCTTACCTCTATGCTATCTCCCGGGCCCCTATACTGTTATTTTATAGACTGTTTTAAATGGTACTCTAATAATACTTTTTATCAGGTCATTGTTGCTGCTAGGAAACTAAGTCTTTATTTAATATAAGAAAGAACATAAGATATAAGATGGTTCCTATCTACTCTTTGTCACAGACAAAGCCTGTTGCTGACTGGCTTTCACAGGAAGTGAAACTTCTTTGACACTGAATGTGTAAGCTGCTAATAGGAGGCTTCTCAACCTCTAGACCCCTGGGAAATAGCACATTTGTCATTTAAGCCACTGCATGTGTGGGAATTTATTATAGCAGTTTGAAAAGACTAAGATATCTTTATAATTCTATGTGCAACAGATGCCCCTTTGCCCAGTTCTTCTGTTGAAAGTGAGTGTATTTTGCTCAGTGTTTTAGGTGATTGTGTGAATTTACTATTTCCATTGTGCAATTGAGTCTGTGAGATAGACAAACCTAGAGGCTGGGACAGACAAGAAAATGAAATAAAATAACAAAACAGATTTTCCCTCACATCGTCTGGATTTATTTGATTATTTTTCAGTCCTTTTCATTATTAAGTTTTTGCTGTCTATATCTGCTGCACTTTTTCTTTATCAGGCATGTTTTTAGATAAAGTCCTAGAGATAGAAATACACACACACACACACACACACACACACACACACACACACACCTCACCTCTTTATTGTCATACCCATGTTTTAAGATTCTATCCCTTCACTTGTCATTTATTTTTAAGAATACTCTAATATATATTACTATATATACTATATATTACATAATATATATTACTCAAATATGGGGCCAGAGAGATAGCATGGCAGTAGGGCATTTGCCATGCACGTAGCCAACCCAGGAAGGATCGGGTTCAAATCCCAGAATCCCATATGGTTATTGAGCCTGCCAAGAGCAATTTCTTTTTTTTTTTTTAATAATTTTTATTTTGACCACAGTGGATTACAAATCTTTTACGGTAATATTTTAGGTACATAGTGACATTGAATCAGGGGCAATCCCACCACCAATGTTGTCCTTCCTCCACACCTGTTCTCAGCATCCATCCCATATCCCCCTCCTTTGCCTCCTGGGCTGCTAGCATAAGTGGTCCCCTCTGTGTCTAGCTTGTGTAGATTGGGTATTGATATTCTGTTGTCGTTGGCTTTGGATTTGGTGCCTAAGTCTGATCACTTTTTATTTCTACTCAATGTTCATAAGACTATTTGGTCTTGGTACCCTCCATTGTTTCTCCCTCAATTTGTGAGGCAGAACAAGATGGTTCAAGTTATGTGATTCTCTTAGAAGGAAAGGAAAAAAAAAAAACAAGAAAGAAGAAAATAAAGGGGGGGGGCAAAAATCAAGCAAGCAAAAAAAAATACCCAAAACAAAACAAAACAAAACAGGAGGAGTCCTTCCAGAGGCTATAAATATCAATTTAAGAGAAGAAAGGAAAAAACTAAGAAAAACATAACAACAATACAAAAAAAATCAAATAAAAACCCAAAAAGCAACACAGCAATAAGCACCACAGCAATAATACCACAGCAAGAAAGACAACAACCAAACAATAGTCACAGTCCTAAGATTAAAAACAAAACAAAGCACACACACAAACAAGCAACAACAATAACAAAAAATTATTTATTTGTGCCTTTTTTATTTTGCATAGCACAGTATATATTGGGGAGATAAGAGAGGGAATTCCTGGGACTGGAGAGATACCATAGAAGTAAGGCATTTGCCTTTCATGCAGAAGAATGGTGGTTCAAATCTGGCAACCCATATGGTCCCCTGTGCCTGCCAGGGGCGATTTCTGAACATAGAGACAGTAGTAACCCCTGAGCGCTGCCAGGTGTGACCCAAAAACCAAAAAAAAAAAAAAAGGGAATTCCATTGGCCTAAGAGATACAGGGTTTCTCTGCCCTTGTAGTATACTGTCATGGGAATAACTACATGCTCTTATTCTCTCCCCTAGGTCCTTTTGTGATGTCTGGAAACATTTCAGTCAGTTGTGGATGATAAAATCAGGCCTCTGTAATTAGAGATCTTGGTATTTTCACAGGTCATAGGATGGAGCCTAGGATGGAGTCTTTACAGTTCTAGAAGTTCTTTTCCATTATGTTGTTTTAATAAGTCTTCTGTAGTGGGTGGTCTTCGCTTTTGCACCAATCCTATGATGAAGCCTAAGATAGTCTTTCATTATGTTTCCAGAAGTTCTGCTCAGTTGCAGTTGTCTCAGTCAGACCTCTGGAATTAGAGATCTTGGTTGTTATACAACTTGTAGGCCAAAGCCTAGACTAGGGTCTTTTTATTGGTCCCAGGATAGGTTCTGCCCAGTTATAGTTGCCAGAGTCAGTCTTCTGTAGCTAGCGATCTTGGCTTTTGCACAGATCAAAGGATGATATGCCTTCTGATTTCATCTTATCATTAGGTGGTGAAGTAAGATAACCTTCTCTTAGATCAAGTTGTTGCCATTTCCTCATTGTCAGGATGTCATATCAAAACTGGCACTTGTTGTTGTCAGAGCAGTATTAAGATTGTCCCCAGAGGGAGTTTGGTTCCTGGAGTTTTTATGGAGAACTGTGTCGATTCTATGTCTGAGAACTAAGGTTCAGGGTTGGACGGTCCCTGTCTAATCACATGGAGTCTAAGTTGGGACCACATGACATATGTTCAAGGTGGGAGGTTTGTTTCTATATGTAAAATTTCCCCTTTTTTAGTATGCCTTGCAAAAAAAATTGGTGCTATATTATATCGCTGGTGCATTTGGGGGTGAGAGTGTCAGGCTCCATCATTACTGAGCCTCTTTCCAGAGGGTGGGAAAGTTTTCTTCTATTATTTCCCCGATCACTTGTTCTTCCCCTTTCCCTATTTCCTCCTCTTCTGGTTTTCCTATAATCTCTAGATTATTTCTTTTGTCTTTGTTCATTAAATACCTAACTTCTTCTTCCAATGTTTTACCTTTTATTTCCTTATTGGCTTCTTTGTCATTTTGGTTTGTACTTTTTCTTTGAGTTCTTTTTTTTTTGGTTTTTGGGTCACACCCGGCAGTGCTCAGGGGTTACTCCTGGTTCCATGCTCAGAAATTGCTCCTGGCAGGCACGGGGGACCATATGGGGCACAGGGATTCGAACCGATGACCTTTTGCATGAAAGGCAAATGCCTTACCTCCATGCTATCTCCTGGGCCCCTCTTTGAGTTCTTTTATGTTCTTCAACTGTGTAATTCTGCTACTATGACTTGCTAAGGTGTTTTTATTTCCATTAATTCCATTTGTATGGATTCTCCCATCTTCTGTAAAAGTTCTTCTTTGAGTTGGTTGATTTGTTCATCTATGAATTTCTTGAACTCATTGGCTAGTGAGTCCTTGATTTCTTTTGCCATGACTTGCATTGCTACTTTTCAGTTCTCATCTATTGGGCCCATGCATTTTGGTGGACTTGAAAATTTGCTAGGATTTCTCTCCATATCCCTGGTTGTTAGTGTCTTCCTTAATTTACCCATATTTCTTTGCATTTGGTGGTGTGGTTTGGAGTACGTTGCCTTCATATTTCAGCCCTCCTTTGTCACCTATGGCATGGGGCTGGGTCCCTTTTCCGGAGTGCAACTATAGGTGGGTATGATGGCTGCGGTGGCTGAGGTTTGGCCCCGCCCTCAAGACTCCTCATTTTCCTGCCAGAAGGCTAAGGTTCTCTCTGCCTTGCTCAACGGCTACAAGATTCCCCTCACCCTTCACCTGTCAGAAGGTGTGGTGGAGGTCCAGACCTGTACCAATTTCTCCCTCCCTGTCTACCTGTCAGACCGAGTGGTTCCCCTCTGAGTGCATCTATCCCCACTCCGTAATGGTGGAGCAGCTGCCGGAGTTCTGCAGTAGGGCCTGGTCAATTTCACCCTCCTGCTCTACCTATGAGACAGCAAGGTTCCCCTCCGATCACACTTGTCCCCCTGCCAGGAGCAAGGAACAATTTCTGAGTGCAGAACCAGGAGTAACTCCTGAGTGCCACCAGGGGTGGCCCAAAACCCAAAAATAAACAAACTCAAATAGTTACTTTTCTAATTTTATTAAGACTTATTCATTGTAATCAATGAAATAAAATATGTAAATGACTGAGTTCAGTTTGGTGACACCAGAAGTTCTTTTCTCTGATTTTTAGATGATGTTCCTTGGACCAATTATCCACATATAGGTTATTCCTCAGAAAATGTCAGTTTTTAGAATGAGTTAACTTCCCTGGTCTTGGTCAGGATTCTTTGTTGTTTCATTAGGTAATTCTATGCAAACCTTATTTGATCTTGGAAAACGGTAAAGACAAATCAGCATTGATATCCCTCAATATAGTTGGATGATGCAAATAAGAAATGATAGAATTGACAAAATAGCATGCTATTATGATATGAGAGTATCACACCTATAAAATGAATGAATTACTAAAAGAAAGAGAATCCAGTAAGGTTTTGTGAGCTGTGTTGCATCTCAGCTGACCTTGAAATAGGAGTCATGAAAGGATGAGAGGTGCATTGTAAACCAAACAAAAAAGCATGAACATGGGCATTGTGGCTCCAAAAATGTCAAAGCAAAAGAAATAAGAGCCTATCATTCTACTTCACCAGAGAATCATAAATGCTATTTTAACACTCACCCATAATCTTCCATTTCTAAAACCATTCCAATATATAACAGAATGAAACTTACATGTTGATACATTTCATCCTTTTGAATTTTACTTCTCATTCTTTTTAGTTTCCCTTTGTATCAGTTGGCTTCATTTATAGCTTCCTGAATAACAATAACAATGTAATACAATGCCCTCCTCCCCAAATACTGAAAACATAAACCCCTAATGTGACTGGATTTAGAAATGGGTTCTTTCAGTAGGAAGGAAATAAGTCATGAAGATGGGGCCTCAATCTAATAAGACTGGTATCTTTATGGAAAAATAAGAGATAGTAGATTGGCAGGCACAGAAGAGTCATGTAAGAGCAATGCTGTCTGCAAGTTTAAGGTAAGAAGCTTCTGGAGATCTGCCAGCACCTTGGTGCTGTATCCTCAACCTCTGGCATTAAATTTCTATGTTGGAGTCAGTATTGTACAATTAAAAATCATTTCATTTTGAGGAATCTCCAAACTGTTTTCTCTTATGATTGTCCCAGTTCACTTTTACACTAACAACCTAGACACATTTTCATTTCTCCTCCACTCTGAATATTTATGTAACTCTTCTGCACTCACATTTAAATAGTGTGACTGCATCCTTGGGAAATTGGCAAGAATTTTTGCCTTCTGTTTATTGATTGTGAAAGAAACATCAGAATGCTGGCTGCATGTCACACAAAAGAAAGGTGTTGGCAGACTCTGGCTAAGTCTTTTGTGGCCTCATACTACTTTGTTACTAAACTGGGTTTCTCAGAACTCACTGTGCTTGTTCTTATGTAAATAGGGAGGATGCATGAAAATAAAACAGAAGTATCAGCTATCCCAAAGTACAAAACCCCATATTTTTAGAAAATATAGTTATTATATCTAATGAAATATGTGATGAACTCTACATGTGATCTTAAATAAAATGTATTGAATAAATACTGGGTCAGTGATTATGCTAATGTGCAAATGTCTATGGTCCTTTAAGAGCTATGTATTACATTGTGCAGTTGGCCTTTCTGTATACTGTATATCTTTAAGTGAATGGGAGTTCAGAGAGCTGTTCTTTCCCAGTTGTACAAATGACAGCAACTAGAAGATGAAAAGATGAAATGATTTGCTCAAGGTCACAATAACTAATAAAGAACAAGAGTTTTCTGATGTATCAAATGCAATGTATAATAATGTAATTAGCAAGATCAGCAAGTACTTAAAAATGCATATCATTTGGGCCAGAAATCTTATGCAGTGTTTAGGTAACATGCCTGCCTTGTAAGTAGTCAACCCAGATTCTATTCTTAATACCATGTATTCCTAATTCCTAAAATTCTGAACACCAGGAGTGATTCATGAGTACAAAGCCAGGAGTAAGCCCTGAGTTCCCTTTGAAGGATCCCCCCTTTCCCACACAGAAAAATAAAAAAATCAAACACAAAACAACACAAAACAAAAGGATATCTTATTTAAGAACCAGAGGAGTTAGCTTAAGAGGTCCTGTATTTGAACTTTGGCACTGCAAGTTTCCCAAACACTGTCAGGTATGTATGTCCCTAATGTCCCCTAACTATCACTTTATCTGGGAGCTTCATAGGCTTATATAAAAATATAAGGATCGCACTTTTCCAAAAAGAACAAAACAGTTTGAATTAACCCAGAATACTATATCTGAGCAAAACTGTGTGATAGGGTATAAAAACTGAATAGTTCAGTGGTTATATATATGCACAGTCATGGCTAACTACTGTATCACAGGAAATGACCCCTGAGTCCCTGAATACTGTTTTCCTAACACCACCCCACAGCCTTATGTTAAGTTTGCTTTGTCAGATGATATTTAGAATTCCATTCTAGTAGTATGTTCAACCTAAATATTTCTTCTAGAAAATTATGGTTGCTCATAAACTAAAGGTAAAATATTGCTATAAAGTACAAATTCAAAGGCAGTGATATATGCATGCTTATATAGCATAGGCAGGTCACAGTTTGACCAATCTTGTCTCTCTCTCCCCTTCCAGGAATGCAAGAAGGTGGCCTCTGATGATAGATCCACAAGGTCAGGCTAATAAATGGATCAAGAACTTTGAAAAAGCCAATAGTCTTCACGTCATTAAATTAAATGATCCTGACTATGTCAGGACTCTGGAAAATTGCATACAGTTTGGTACCCCAGGTATGGAGCTAAATAACTTGTGTTACTTGCATTATAGTAAGCTCAGGAGAAGGTACAATCAACCACAAGCCACACCTCTTAAATGACTTTTTCAGTGTTCCACCCATATTTATTGATAATCAAGTGAGAACTTTATAGACTACAGTTCAAAAAAGGCTAGAAAATTCACTTTGTCTTAAGACTCTTGTGATGCTTCTTCTAATTTAGCAGTTTTAATATGTGTCTGCTGTTTGCTGCTTTTGTTTTCATTATAATTTCATTTCTGTGACCAAAAGTCTCACTTGATGTTCCTAAAGTACTTTAATGCCTTTATTGAGTTGTCCTTTCAACCTGTTCTACAGAAGTAGCATAGAAATAAGTTCAATTTCACATAATTTAAAATTATATGCTACTAATGGATTATGATACATTATCTGTAATTTTTCTGATAGGTGCTAATAGAATCATAAAAAGCACTTTAAGAAATAAAACTATGCAGGGCCTCAGAGATAACACAGCTGATTGGGTGTTTGCTTTGCACTTGACTAGCCCAGATTCCATCTCTGGCATCTTATATGGTCCCCCAAACCTGCCATGAATAATTCCTGAGTATAGAGCCAGGATTAACCCCTGAGTGCTGCTGGGTGTGGCCTCAAAACAAGACAAAACAAAAATAAAAAAAACTATGCTTCTGTCCTAATTGTTAAAATGAATAACAAAGTACTTAAAATATTAGTAAATTGAAATTATTATTAGTAACATTTGAGAACCATATGTTTGTATCAAATTATGACTATATAAGTGTAAACATTATTAAGAAAAATCCAGCGGATTTAACTCTAGGACATTTAACTCTAGGCCAGAAGTAGTCTTACAGACTTTTAATTTTCTAGTTAATAATAAATGACTTTAACATGCTCCTTGTAAGTTTAGATTTACTTAAGAAAAACACAATGGTAAAATATAAGGCAACCTACAAATTCATGTTCTTATGTAGGCACACAGATGTACACACCAAGGATATTGTTTTTGTTCATCCTCACGATATTGTTTTTTTGGAGGGTTTTAATCTACCAAGGTAGTCCATATAATTTTTTTAAATTTAGAGTTTATTTATTTATTTAACATCTCTATTTAAGTACTATTATTATAAACATGGTTGTAGTTGGAAGGAGATGGGATTTGTTGGTGGGAAGGTTGTACTAGAATTTAGAATTTAGATATTAGAATTTTAGAAATTTGGAATTTTAGAATTTAGTATTTTAGAATAAAATTTTAGAATTTTAGGAATTTAGAATTTAAAGTGTAGAATTTTAGAAAATTATAATTTTAGAATAGAATTTTGAATTTTAGAATTTAGAATTCTAGAATTTTAGAAGAGAATTAAATTTTTTCTTTTGGGTTTTTCAGGCCACACCCATTTGATGGTCAGGGATTACTCCTGGCTAAGCGCTCAGAAATTGCCCCTGCCTAGAGGGGGCCATATGGGACACCAGGGGATTGAACAGCGGTCCTTTCTTGGCTAGCGCTTGCAAGGCAGACACCTTACCTCTAGCGCCACCTTGCCGGCCCCAGAATTAAGAATTTCAGAATAGAATTAAGAATTTAGAATAAAATTTAGAATTTTAGAATAGAATTAAGAATTTTAGAATAGAATTTAGAATTAGAATTTTAGAATAGAATGTAGAATTTTAGAAATTTAGAATTATAGAATTTAGAATTAGAATTTTAGAATAGAATGTAGAATTTTAGGATAGAATGTAGAATTTTAGAAATTTAGAATTATAGAATTTAGAATTAGAATTTTAGAATTTAGTATTTAGAATAGAATTTAGATTTTAGAATAGAATTTAGAATTTTAGGATTTTAGAATTTAGAATAGAATAGAGCATTTTAGAAATTTAGAATTTTAGAATTTAGTAGAGTTTAGGATTTTAGAATTTAGAATTTTAGAAATTTACAATTTTATTTTATTTTTTTATAAAATCTTTAAGCACCATGATTACATGCATGATTTTAGTTGGGTTTCAGTCATAAACAGAACAACCCCCTTCACTAGTGAAACATAACCACCACCAATACCCCCCACTTCCCAACCCTTGCTGAGACTATTCTGTGTCTCTCTCTCCCTCTGACTTATTTCACTCAGCATAGATTTCATTTATATCCACATGTAGGAAATTTTCATGACTTCATATTTCCTGATGGCTGCATAATATTCCATTGTGTATATGTACAACAGTTTCTTTAGCTTTTCATCTGTTGAAGGCATCTTGGTTGTTTGCAGAGTTTGGCTATTGTAAATAGTGCGGCAATGAATATAGGTATGGGAAGGTATTTTTGTATTGTGTTTTTGTGTTCTTAGGGTATACCCTAGGAGTGGTATATATAGCTGGATCATATGGGAGTCCAATTTCCAGTTTTTTGAGGAATCTCTCCATATTGTTTCCACTGGACTAGATGATATTCCCACCAGCAGTGAATAAGAATTCCTTTCTTTCCTCATCACTGCCAGCACTGATTTGTTCTTGTGCCAGTCTCTGTGGTGTGAGATGGTACCTCACTATTGTTTTGTTTTGTTTTGCATCTCCCTGATGATTAGTAATGTGGAGCATTTTTTTCATGTGTCTTTTGGCCATTTGTATCTCTTCTTTGTTCATTTTGTTCATATTTCATTTGCTCATTTCTTCTCCCGGGATTAAGTTGTGTTAGTACCTTATATATATTGGAATTAGCCCCTTATCTGATGGGCATTGGGTGAATAGTTTCTCCCATTCTGTGAATGACTTTTGTTTCCTAGGCACTATTTCCTTTGAGGTGCAGAAGCTTCTCAGCTTAATATAGTCTCATCTGTTTATCTCTGCTTTCACTTGTTTGGAGAGTGCTGTTTCCTCCTTGATGCCTTTATTCTCAGTGTCATGGAGTGTTTTACCTGTGGATTGTTCTATATACTTTATGGTTTCAGGCCTGATATCAAGGTAACTTTAATCCATTTGGATTTGGCCTTTGTGCATGGTGTTAGATGGGGTCTGAGTTCGCTTTTTTTGCAAGTAGTTAACCAGTTGTGCCAACACCACTTGTTGAAGAGGCTTTTCTTACTCCATTTTTGGATTTCTTGCCCCTTTATCAAAGATTAATTGACTATGTCTGGGGAACATTCTCTGAATACTCAAGTCTATTCCACTGATCTGACAGTCTGTCTTTATTTCAATACCATATTGTTTTTAATAACTATTGCTTTGTAATACAATTTAAATTGGAGAAATTTTTAATTTTAATGCCTCCCAGGGAGTGCTTTGACTATTGACAGGTGTTTATTATTCCAAATGAATAATAAAGGAACTTTTCTCAATATTGTCAAGGCCATCTACAACAAGCCAATGGCAAATATTGTACTCAGTGGAGATAAATAAACTAAAAGCCTTTCCTCTAAAATCTGGTACAAGACAAGAATGCCCTCTCTCATCACTCCTATTCAACTTAATACTATGCTAAAACTAGAACTCAACACTGCCTTTGTACTGTTCACACACACACACACACACACACACATGACATACACAGTTTTTCAGTTACTTCAACATGTTTTGGAATAAAATATTTTGCAATGAATGAGGAATAATTACAATTTCTTCTACCATTACTAATCAGAGAACTGAAGAGGTTTAAAGGATAGAAAAAGAAACAGATGGCAGATCTCAGAACTATTTTTGGATTTAACCTTCAAATAAACTGATTGGCTCCTATTACACTTTGGAAAACTAAGTAGTTAAAAGCCCTCCAGTCTAGTGAGTGGTGTGGAGACATCCGTCTGATCAAGGACTGTGGCCTTTTATCTGTCCCTCTTCTCTCGCAACCTGAGTAGAGACGGCCAAGGTTCCCTCTTTCCCTTTACCCTTCCTTCCTCTACATACCACAGCAGGCCTTCTATGTCTTTGACTATATTGAGCTTTAGAATAAGATTTTTTTGAAAAAAGAATCCTGCTGATCTAAAAAGATTGAAAGTCAATGTTCTTGAAAATAAAGGAGCATCTATATTAGCTTCTCCTGTGGATAAAGTGTGTATGAGATATTAATCACAGAAATATCATTGGTAAATCAATTTGTTCATGCCGCCATGAAAAAAATAAAGCAATGTCAATTTTTTCATTTTGCAAACTATCTCATTTGTATAGAAGATTTCATTTGTATGGAAGATCTTTAATTGCCTTTCTTAACTATGAAAAATATCTTTGCACAGTCAGAGCAAAAATCTATCACACCAGTACTTTTTTTTTAAAAAACTGTTCTGTCTCCTGCCACTTTTCTCCTCCCCCAGTTCCACATATAAAGTGACTGGTGCTAAGCTACATCAAGTTTTGTCTCCCTTCATTACCTCCTCTTTGTTCCTTTGGTCACATAGGAGAGTCTTGTTTCTACACTCTGCTGATAAAAACAAAAACAAAAACAAAACAAAAAAATAGTGTGAATAATGAGCATGGGTGTTGCTGTCTCAGAGCTTATTGGTCTAAAGAGGAGCCTGTGGGACAGGAACAGACAACATCCATAACCACATGCTACTGGTCCACATTTCCTTTTTCTTCTGTGACTTTTCATCTAGTTGGTTACCACCGTTATATTTCATTCCTTAAGGTAGAGTGGCAACATCTGTGGAACATCTTTTTGAACCTTTCTGATAAACTTTCAGTTCTGAAATGTTTGGAAGTTTCTACTATTGCCCTTATTCTGATTAACTTCTCACCTGGAAGTTGTTTGAGTACCTCCAATAGGTGCTTAGTAATTGTATTTAACTAACATAACATTTCATATATGTTAAATTATACCTTGTTTTACCCAAAACAAACATCATCCCTGGTTTCTTTGTATCTGTATGTATACTACTTGGTTTCACCCAAAACAGAGATTGTCTTATATTTACACCTGGGCAAGACAGGCTCAAGATAGCCTGAGCTATCCTTACTCTGTCCTTACTCCCCCACCTGGGGGTGGTCTCCATACTCAATAAAATCGACAGTTCTGGCAGGCAGCTAGTGCTCTACATATGATATAGAGGATTGCCAGACTAAACATATTTCACCCTCAGCCTGATTATTTTACGCTTATGATTATTTCATGTGCAACCCTGATTCATACTTGTTCACCTGGAGTTAGAAATAAGACATGTGAAGTGATTTTATATAAATGTAACAAATTTTTGGCTATTATTTTTTTGTGTGTGTGTGTGGTTTTTGGGTCACACCTGGCAGTGCTCGGGGTTACTCCTGGCTCCATGCTCAGAAATTGCTCCTGGCAGGCACAGGGGACCATATGGGGCACTGGGATTCGAACTGATGACCTTTTGCATGAAAGGCAAACGCCTTACCTCCATGCTATCTCTCGGGCCCCAGATTTTTGGCTATTAAAGTTGAAGTATCATTAAATAAGTCACAGTGAAAAAATGATATCCCTTTTTGTTCCAAGTTCAAGGAAATATGAAAGGAAAATTCGTGTTCTATATTTTTCTATTAAGAATACCTTAAAATTTAATATTATTTTAGGGGACCCCATCCACTGGTGGTAAAAGTTTATTCCCAGCTATGTGCTTGGTGGATGTGAAATTTTGTATTATTTTAGTGAACATTCATATAAATATTAAATTTTATAAGTATGACTGAGAATGGATTTTTAACTAAAGTATAGCATGCTGGGTTTGTGTGTGAGGCAGTAAGGGTTCTAAGTAAACAGGTTTCCTAGAAAGAGTTCTGAGGGTGGGCACTGAAAGGATGGAGGGGTGTCAGGCAGAATCTTGGTACTTTGGTGGTGGGTACGGTATAGTGCATGCAATTAAAAAGGAATAAAAATGTACAAAATCAAACATTCAGTATTAAAAACCATTAACTCAATAGAAATTAATTTAAAATAACTTGAAAATAAATTATCCTGAGCCATAGAGTTGGAGGCTTTTCTCCCCAGCACCACATGTGATCCCCCTATCAGGAGTGATCCCTGATCAGAAGCTAGAAGTAGTCCCCAAGACACATTCCATTCAGAGTTAAATAAATGCATTTTCTAGGATTATTGTCCGAGTATGTGATCACGTAACTATGATTTTTCATAAGTCATCAAGATAAAAGTCAAAATGCCAAAGATATCAAAATGCCATTTGAGATTCTCAGTAAAATTCTTTTTGTTTTATTTCTTCCTTCTTACTGGCCTCTAATATGTATTATATTAGAGGTTGCTGCCAGAGATCACATACACATGGTAGGAGTGGTGAGACTGCAAGGCTAGGCACTTGGATTGTGGCCTATTTAAATGCACTGTCTTTATGCCCTGAAGGACCACTTCCAGGTCTCATTTTCATGGAAATATTAAGCCCTTCTGTCAGTGTTATTTGGTTTTTAATCATTTACCATTGAATCTAGTTGAATATAACATAACCCACAATTGGAGGATGAGAAACCCTTTTGACATAGTCTCTAAAAGGAAAACAAATGCAATTAGTCAAACAGTACCAAAATATCAAAGTCAAAGTGTAAATTTTAACAGCATTTTATACCTCAATTTGTAAAAATCATGAAAATGATATTTATTACTGATGTTATCACATATTAAGAATGCTGTTCAGTTACTAGCTGATTTGAGGGTTTTGTTTGTTGTGTTTGTTTTTGAGGGGTAGGGCCACACCCATTAGTGATCAGGGGTTACTCCTGACTCAACAGTTAGGAATACACCTGGTGTATGAGGGTACCGCCTGGGATGCTGAAGGTAAAATTTGGTCGGTATATGCAAAGTAAATGCCCTAGCTGCTGTACTATTTCTCTGCCCAGTAACAAGCTGATTTAACAAAAATGTTTGCTTCAGTTAGTTGCCTTATACCATAATTTCCTCAATTTTAAGGCCAAAATTTTGTAAACTATAGTAATAAACTATTACAAAAAATAAAAATTTTAAAGATGATGAAAAATATAATAGCAACATGGTGCCTACTGTCGGTTACACAGTAGTGTTATATAAGAACAAACCCTGAAATGAGTATGTTCTCCAAATCTGAAATCTCTACAGCCACTCTGGAAAATAATTTGGCAATATAAATTGTCTTTAAAATATTCCTAATTAATGACTATAAATTACACTTTTAGTACTCCAGCCTGATAATCAGAAAAAACAGGGTTATTCAACTAAGATGCTCATTGTAACATTATTGACTGAGGAAAAAAAGAAAAATCTAAAAAAAGTAAATATATTTAACACATTATATTTTAGTAGTATTTAATCATTAAAGGCAATCATTTTACAAAAGTAAGAAATAAAATAAATTTAAAAATCATCTGAGGAGGCCAGAGTAATAACACAGTGTGTAAGCAGTTTGCCTTGTATGTGGTCGACCCAGGTTCGATCCGTGGCAACCCATATGGTCCCCAAGCACACCAGGAATGAACACAGAGCCAGGAGTAACTTCTGAACACTGCCAGATGTGACCCCAAAACAAACAAAATTATCTGTGAGCTGGAGAGATAGGATAGTACATAGGGATTGCCTTTCACATGGCTGACCCATATTAGATTCCCAGATTCTCAAATGGTCCCCGAGTATTGATAGCAGTGATTCTTTTTTGTGAGCGTGTGTGTTTTTTAATATAATTTCTTTATTTAAGCACAATGTTTACAACTATGTTTGTAATTGGGTTTCAGCCATAAAATGCACACCCCCTTTCACCAGTCAAATTTCCCACCACTATTTCCCCCCCATTTAAGTTAGGAGTAATTCTTGAGTATAGAGCCAGAAGTAACTCAGAATATCACCAGGGTTTAAAAAAAATTAATTTAAAAAAACTAAAAAAATAATTTTAATTAAAATTTTAAAAATCTGACATAATGATTTTACTTAATTAGAATCTCAGCAGTAAGGAAATTGGCAAGATAATTTTAAGAACTTTCATAGCTGGAAATAACCTCTGAGGAGGAACAAAAGATATTTGTATCAAAATAAGTGTCATCACAAAGCCTTGTGCTTCTTTTTTAGCAAGGTAGCACCATAGCACCAAAATTTTAATTTTGCTTTTAATTTGGCAAAACTTTGGCAATTTCCCCTACTAAGCTGCTATAAGAAATCAATATTCTAAAATGCAAAAATATTACATACAATGCTAGCTATGGCATTGAGAATAGGAAATAATTCAATTATCTATAAGAGAATATTGGTTTTAAAAGTATATAATATTGGGGCCCGGGAGATAGCATGGAGGTAAGGCGTTTGCCTTTCATGCAAAAGGTCATCGGTTCGAATCGCGGTGCCCCATATGGTCCCCCGTGCCTGCCAGGAGCAATTTCTGAGCATGGAGCCAGGAGTAACCCCTGAGTGCTGCCGGGTGTGACCCAAAAACCACCAAAAAAAATACTTAAAAAAAAGTATATAATATTAATGTTTATTAACTGTTATAAAGTAATTAAAAGCATGTTTACTAGTTTTTAATGACAGGGTACTATGCTATAATTTAAGCAGAGTACTTAGGATGCAAAATTAAATATATTTTATTCTCAATCCTTATAGAAAAATGAAGTAACATAGTTTATTCAACAAATACTATGCATTGTTTTTAATTTGCATGAAATATTTAGAGGGCACAGAGAATGATTAAGAAAATATTTTTAGAGGTGATTTCCAGTACATTCTGTTAAACATAAACTGGAACATATTAAACATTTGAGTTTCTCTGAATACTAGTTATTGCAATTAGACAGTGCCAGTCTGTGGCTTAAGACTGCTCACCTGACAAGACTATAGGGGAAGAGGCACATAGAAGAGGTTACATCAAGAAAGGAATTATCTGATTGACTATCTAATTAATTAATTAACCTAGAGCCTACCTGGCTGTGATTGGTTGTCCTTAGCGTTTTTATTATTTTGCCTTGAACCACTTACAGACTGAGATTTGGGTTTACTTCCATTAAGCTACTCTGACTTTACAGCCTGTGATTGTAGCCAGGGTCACCACATAGTCTCACCAGTTAAGCCCTTCCCACAGATATCCAGTTTTTTGGGGGGTTTTTTTGTGTGTTTTTTTTTGGCTTAACTTTCTTTTCCTTATAAAAACAGAAATTGAGAAAATTTTAAAAAAATGTGGACGGGACCCAGAGGCCAAGTGATCTCAGGAGCATTGAGTGGAGGGAAAAAATAAGTCAGATCTAAATACCCAAACCAAAGTCAGCGACATTAGAATCAAGAGACCCACACTACAACAAGCTATACACAAAAGAAACCTGTTAGACAAATAGTCCTGAGAACTATGGTTGAAGGTATAAGATGCATGCAGGGAACTATGGTGAAGGGAGGTCAAGACTGGTGGTGGCAATGGCCCTCATTCACTGTCACTATATGTCTGAAATGCAACTGTGAAAGACTTATAATTCACAGTGGTCTCAATAAAAAAATGTTTAAAATGATTTACAGGTAATCAATAACATCAGCAGTCAAGATGAATTTGGAGACTTGAATGCTGGCTCAATAGTTATAATAACAAGTTCTTTCTTTAATTGGAGATCTCTTTTTCCATTTTACTCCAGTGTTGCTGGAAAATGTTGGAGAAGAATTAGATCCAATTTTGGAGCCTCTTCTCCTAAAACAGACCTTCAAGCAGGGTGGAAGTACGTGTATCCGACTCGGAGACTCAACTATTGAATATGCACCAGACTTCCGCTTCTACATCACAACCAAGTTACGGAATCCTCATTATCTGCCTGAAACATCAGTAAAGGCCAGTGTTAATAAGATTCCATCCAATTTGATCTTAATGAATGAATTTTCTTCCTGCATCAGAAGCAAAGCAGGCATTCCTGAGATGAGTGCTTTCCTGGCATTTTCTAAAATTGTTATAATAATTTCCAAATGCTGCTTTCTTGAGTTCAGAAAAGTATGAGATAAAAGATCATGACTACATCTTTCTACAATTGATGTTATCCGCAGATTTTCATAGTTAAAACTGGTGACACATATGAGTATTCTTTTTTTGTAATCAACAATGGTTATAATGATTGGGATTTTGGACCAGAACTCAATGCTTTCTTTCTTTTTCAGAAAATGGATACTGCTCTAATTTAATGTAGTTACTTAAAAAAAAAGAAAGAAAAGAAACCTTGCAATGATGGGTTCTTTTAAAACACTAAACATTTCTTTATGGATATAGAGTTTATTATTCTGAGTGAAATGAGTCAGAGGGAGATGGATAGGCATAGAATAATCTCACTCATTTATGAGATATAAGAAAAATGAAAACAGTGTGGTAATAATATCCAGAATCCGTTGAGAGGAGGGCTGAAAGGATCAGCTTATGGTAGGAAGCTTGCCACAATTAGTGGAGCAGTGCAGTTAAAGCTGAGAAGGGACCACTATGACAATGATGACCTGAGAACTCAAGACAATAACTGGGTTTTGGATGGAGATAAAATAATATGCACAGTATCCCTTCATCAACAATAGTGCAAACCAGTGTCTAAAAAGGAGAGAAAGATAAAACAAGCAAGAGAAAGAATGAGAGAAGGAGAGAAAGAGAGAGAGAGATAAGTTCAAAATACCTTTCTCTAGATAGAGTAGGAGAGAGAGAAAAAGGGGCCATTGGTGGTAGAAAACATTCATAGGTGAAGAGTGGCATTAATTTTTAGACTGAAACTCAATTATAAACAACTTTATAATCACAGTGTTTAAATTAAAAAAAATAAAATTTAAAAAAATCCCTTTAAAGAATGAAGTTATTTTCATGTTTCTGTCAATAATCAGAATGGCTTGGGATCAGTAACTGAGCTCCTTTCAGTTATTCCATTTTTGCTTCTAATTCACAGCCCTAGTGGGCTTTCAATGAACAATTGTTGAATGATGAATGAATGAATGAATGAATGAAGGTACAAGGAATAAATGCTACTTGCAGGCCTAAGCAGGAGCATATGGTTAAAAAAATATTTGAGTTTTGCTTTTCCCTTCAGTCCCCTCTGAAGCTATTTGTTGTTGGAAACTGGGGACCCCACACATGGTTAGGTCACCTGCAATTTGGGTCTGAACTCACACACCCTGACAGATGCCCATTGGGCATCACACCCCTCTGATTTGTACTGCATGCACACATGGACTCACTAGGAGTCACACACATTAGTGGCAGTGCTCAAAAATAAGTTACTGTGGTACTTGGGGATCACACACTTTGTTGTGGGGGGGTCTCTGTGGCTGCCGGGCCTCTACCGCAACACCCGAGGCCATAGCAGTAAGGCTTGATCTAAACTCCTTATGTTCCCAAAGAAGGGAATTCAATCACTGAACCATTCTTTGTAACTGTTTTTGTATTTTGGAAACTATATATAGATACAAACTTTGCATCTTTTTAGAACTATTTCAAGGAGTGTTGGCATTGCTCTGAAAAGACCAAAGAAAGCACTAAGATGCTATCTGTTATTCCCTCCCGGCAGATCAATAGGGCACTGTCGCTTTCGGGAGGTTTCCCTTGTCAGTAACGTGAGAGTTGACTGCACTGGGACTGTGAAGTTGTAGGGCATTGACAGCTGAGTATAGGACACAGTTCAGACATTCAGGAATGCCAGAAGACTGGTCATAAAGACGGGTGGGAGTTGAGTGACTTTGCTTTAGATTTTTAAAAATTACTTTACTTAAGCATCATGGTTACAAGATTGTTCATAATACATATGTTTTTTTTTTTCCTTCCGTTACAAAATTGTTCAGGTTGAGTTTCAGTCATACAGTATACAACATCCTTCACCAGTGGACAAAAATAAATGAGATTTAAAAAAAAATAGCATTAGAGTATGGAAGTTATTGTGCACTGATTTTGACTAAAATAAAATATTATCCAAGTGCCTGTAAATTGTGTATTTTCTATTTACCTATTAGTAGAGTCAATATCATGCCAGTAGTTATGAGCATTGGAATCTGGAATGCCCACTCTATGGGTTCAAATTCCTACCCTTATCATGTGTGACTCGTGTGACTTTCACCATTAATTTAGCTTCTGTGACTGAATTACCTAAATTGTAAAGTGGAAATAATAAATCGGAATATCATAGAATAAAATGACACAAAAACAAAACAAATTATGTAGAAGGCTTAGACAAAGGCCTAGCACATAGTATGAGTGTTAACTATTGGCAGTATTATTCTATTTTTAAATATAAATAAGATAATGTATAAAATCAATCAATTTCTCAACAAAACAACTTTTCATTTTGATTTGGTTAGATTATTTTATGGACATAGCAGGTATGTTCAGGGGTTACTTCTGGAGGGTGTCAAGAAACCATATGTTTCTCAAACCTGGATCAGATACCACAAGTACCTTATCTATTTATTTTCTATCTCTAACCCAGCCAGATTGTTTGTTAATAAACATCAGAAAGATGTTCTTTATTTTTCAGAAAAACTATCACACATGAGATGAGCAATTCTTAGTTCACTGATAGCTAGTTATAGTAAAAGTCATACAGTAGGTAAGAACTGATCTATGATTCAGTATCAAAATCTTATGATCCCAGGAGTGTTATAGTGCTTCATTATTTTTAATTGCCAGGATTGATTAAACAGGGATTAGGAAGCAGTGAGCCAGTTACTTGCTTTCATTTACAAATTAAAATGCTTCTTCTTGATCCAATGGTTAGTGTCATTTCTATGCCTCTCTCAGAAAAACACATGAAACAAAATCATGCTGCTTTAATAGTTTTGAATCTAAATAAAAATAAAATTAGGAAATGTTTGTATGAACTTAAATATTTATGACTGCATAGTTAGATTTCTGAAATTTTCATTGCATAATATCTAATATTAATGTATTCTCAGTGATTGCCTTCTTGTGTTTGAATACAAAAGGTAAAATATTTAAAACATGTATTCCACTAAACACTTTAACTAAGGTTTGGGAATTAAAGCGACTAAAATAAATGTGACCTGCACTTTTTTTTTCTCAATGTAACCAAAAGAAAAAAACATTCTCATTACAATTATTTTCTGAATGAATACCGAGGCAGTACTCGATAATTACATAACATTTATGAGACTTTCAAATTGTTCAGTTTCAAGAATTGCTTGTTATCTCATCTAAATACCATTGTATCCTGTACTAAGTGGCATCCAAAGCCTGCTGTGGGGCTTTGAGAGGAAAATTGTTTAGTCAAGAGGATACCACCTTAGAGAATTGTCAGGATCTCTTTACCCTTTCAACCCTTGAGCGGGGAATTTTCTTATAACAATCACTCTGTTCCTAAAGAAGAAATATCGAGAAGAGGAAGACAAATATGAAAGTGGGAAAAGGCAGTTTCTTCCCTTCAATGGCTAATGCTGAATGCATGAAGGAAAAAGACAAAGGCCAAAAACAGAAAATAACAGAAACATCAGTCATGGCTTTAGCTATTTTTCTTTGAAGAAGGAAGGCCTGGCCAAAGCAGTACTACTGAGTAAAACGCTTGCTTGCAAGTGGCCAGCCAACCCGGAGTCTTTCCCCACCCACATATGCTTCCCTGAATTTGGTCAGGAATAAGCCCTTAGCAAATTGGATGTATCCCTCCCTCCCAACACACACACACACACACACACACACACACACACACACACACACACACACACACACACACACACACACCT
>PVKC010014929.1:0-21822 GCA_004027635.1 Crocidura indochinensis | reverse complement strand
CTTTCTTCTTTCTTTCTTTCTTTCTTTCTTTCTTTCTTTCTTTCTTTCTTTCTTTCTTTCTTTCTTTCTTTCTTTCTTTCTTTCTTTCTTTCTTTCTTTTACATTTAAATTTTTAGCTTCTACACAGGGGCTCATCCTTGCCTTCTTTTTTTCAGCAGAACTATAGAACACAAATCAGTTTATTCTTCCTCATAAATTGAGGGGAGAAAAAGTGGATGGTATCAGGGGCAAGCAGTCTCACAAACATTGAGTGTTAATAAAAATGACCAGACCTAAATACCAAATCCAAAGTCAACCACAACAGAATCAAGACCCCCATTCTACAACAAGTTATATACAAAAGGAATCTGTTACACTAGCAGACCAGGGGACAAAGTAGGGAGGTGTGGGAGACATGATGGAAATGGGGTGGAAGGGGGACAACACTAGTGTTGGGAATGGCCCTAATTCACTGTCACTATTACCTTAAATATAACCATGAAAGACTTGTCATTCACATTGGTCCAAATAAAAAATAATAAAATAAAATAAAGTTAAGAATGTGGCTGGTCATCAATGACCTGCATACTGGACAGGGCTTTCTGCATTGTCCTTTAATTGTAAGGTGAAACAAGAGGACACTCTGCACCACCCTAACTGCAATATAGGATATGCAGATTCCAGGATCTTTAATACAGAAACATGATACCAACAACAGAGACATCGTGGAAAATAAAAGTGTGTTGGCACTACTGACAACGACTTGGATTGGGCAATCTAGTGTGCCAGGAGCCTAGAGCTGGACTTATGCCAGGAAACATCAGGGGTTTGGTACCCTTGTATTTAGGCCAAGGATTTTCTTTTCCATGATCCCCATATTTTGGTGGGCTGATGCAAACAATTTTTGCCACTCTAACGCCATTTTTACTGTGCTCCTTTGACTCTTATCCTTAAAAAGAAGCACCCACTTTTGAGGCTAACTTAAACTAATATGCATATGCATGGAAATGTATAAAAAGCACTATGCCTTCAATGTTTAAGGAGTTACATAAGTTTATGGCTTTAGAATGCTTGATGTGCTGCTAAGAAATATGTATTACAATCTGGGGTCTTGAGGGACAAAGTAATTATACATGGGTTCTGTTTTATTTTTCTTAATATGCTTTGGCTGAAAGTTCAATGTTAAGATATCAGCAAGGGGACTTATGTGAAGTCTGTTTATGGGTGATCGTCCTTCCACTGTAACTTTACCTTGTCCTCTTTCTTTGCATCTTTGTTCTCGTAATTAAAAATTAAAAAAAAAAAAAAAGAATGTGGCCGGTCCAACTCTATGCATATAGTAGCTTTAAATTATATGCCATCACTTGTGACTGCTAGTAGTTTCTTATGTCCAGATTCAAACCAGCCCATCTGGGACAGGGAAACTGTTCACAAGAACAATTGTTCTACTATATTCTATAAGTTTTTAGTTACTTGATAGCTATAGGAGAAGAATTTTGATATAAGAAAGGAATGCAAAGTTACTATTTTTGGTGACTTGTAGAGTGTACACCTATATTGATTAACCTTATTATCGATGCCAAAGATCAATTCTCCTTTGAAATAGTTATCTGCACTGATGAACTAAAAGCCAGGAAATGTACAGATAAATTAAAAATAAAAGCTTAATCGATAAAAGCATATTCCACTGAAGAATTTTCTTTGTCTTAATAGGATTCATGGCATTGCATTTATATGTAAAACAGTTTTCAATGCTTAAAAAGAAACCCTGTTTCATAGAATAAGAGATTCTCTTTCCTTATTCCTAAAAGGGTTCTCAGTTGAAAATAATAAACTAATGAGCAAGAGCATTTGGCAATTAACTCAAATATAATAAGAAGGAAGCTAAATAGGGGCATCAGATTAGCATATTGTTCTTGACTTAACTGCTAATAGGGTTGATGATTTAATTTTATTTGAATTTTTTCCTTGGGAATTTATTTGATTTGATTTTAGATTAAAAGCAAAGATTCTGAATAATTAAAAATCTACCTGTGGAAGGCCACGTGGATTTTGATCATTTGCTTTAAGAATTAATAATAATATCTCCATCTGTCTATTTCCACTGCCAACAGATTGAGGTTAATAGAGACTTGAGATTGGCATAAATATCTGGTTCTTCACTTTTTTCTTTTTGAATTGTGAATAACTTTCAAATGGAAATTCAGATTGTCAGACTTGACATCTATTACTTGAGATGATTTTTGCTACCTCTAGGCAATTATTCTCTTCCCTTACTTATTCATGTATTTATTCAATAAGAATTTATTAATTATCTACTTTAGTAGTGTGTATTTTGAGTAAATTACTAAATATTACTTATATTTGTGGACATTCTACATATTAATGAATAGAAAATTGTTTCCCAAATATATATGGAATGCTGAATAATAATTTTTATTTTTGCAAAAGAATCCTCAATGGCTCTTCTTTTCTAATTGAGAAAAGTAAAAAATCACTTTTATTCTCTAATATTTTCTTTAACCAAGAACTTTCCAATACTTAATTTTTTGTCTAAAGTGTAATATGTTTATGTAACTATCCCAGTCTTTAATTTTTCATTTATAGCACCATTATTTGCAAAGTTATTCATAGTTGAACTTTCAACATAAAATATTTCAGCACCAATCCTGCCACCAATGTCAACCTCCTTCATCAATAGTCCCAGAGTTCATCCCATAACCATCCCTTACCCCCCACCCACAAACAGACATCCTGCCTTAGCCTGCCATCATAACGGCTATCTCTTTAAGTTTGGTTATTAACATTTGTGTCTCATGATTTAAGTGTTGTTGACTCTGTGGTTTGAATACTCAGATTTTTTTTATTCCTTTACACCACCAATGTTACCTGAATCCCCTTGGCCTCTGTCCCTCATTATTTCCTGTTCTCCAAGCCCTATTTTCCTCTTTCTTCTCACTTTAGTCTGGGGCCAAGAGTGTTGTAGAGAATCCCCCATTTAAACCATTGCATTATCTCATGCAGTTATTCTCACTAATATTAAATATAAATGACATCATCCTGTATTATCCTTTTTCCTCTAGTTTATCTTATTTAATATAATAACTTCCAATTCCATCCACGCTGTAAAAATGCCATGATTGCATTGATCCTTGGAGCTCTGTTTTGTTTCATTGTGTATTATTTACCACATCTTCTTGATCCACTCATGTGTTGGACATCAAGGTTGATTCCAACTCTTATTGTACTGAGTGGTGCAATGAATAGCAGTGTAAACACTTCCTTTTGAATAAATGGTTTTCTGTTCTGGGTATAGACACCCCAAGTGCTGCATCCTATGAAAGCTGTTCCTGAGTTTACTGAGGACACTGCTTTTAATATGGATTAAATCAGACAATATTTCAACTAACAATGGATTAAAATTCCTTTTTGGGGGCCGGAGTAGTGGCCCAGTGGTAAGGCATTTGCCTTGCACAAAGCTGACCCAAGACAAGTAAAGTTGCATCCCCTGGTATCTCATATGGTCCCCCAAGCCAGGAGTGATTTCTGAATGCATAGCCAGGAGTAACCCCTGAGCACCACTGGGTGTGGCCCAAAAATCCCCCCAAAAAATCCTTTTTCACAACACAACCAACACAGATTTTCCTAGTATTTTTATATGAATATCATATTTTAATAAAAATTTGATAGAATGCTAGTAGAAGATTAACTATTTTTAAGAATAATTTCCCCAAATTAGAAACTCCTGAGTGTTGTTTTACATGTAAATAATTTTTTTTTTACTACAGCCAATGGTCAACCACTTAAGGGCATAATATATATAGGCAAATGAATGAAATACTACTATTTGGAAAAGAATAGATCAAAATTTTTCCTGTGAACTCTAGATCAGGAGAATTTCCATCTGATCTTTAACTTTAAAATCTGAGGAGATAAAATAAAATTGCGTCTACTTTTGTAATTTGACTATAACTATTACTTAGTGTTATGAAATTGTATTTCAAAGCTCATGATAGAAATTCCCTTCCACAATCATAGACCACCCAAGAAGAACCTGTTCATGATTTATTATTTAAAGCTTTTTGCACAAGACTTCTTAAATGAAGTCACATGAATCATGGCAATTTAATGTTTGAGATGAATTTAATATTTGAGATGAATACATAGCTGAAGATGCTGCATATTTTTATTTTGGTGAAAAATGAGGAAAGATGGTTAATATATTATCCAATATACTCAATACTGTGTCAAAAGAGCAAAGAACTGCTTACACTAGATTCATCTCCCCCCTTAATTTCTAAATCAATTAACTCATCAACCTTTTATAACTTACATTTTACTAATATAGCAAAAAAAGTAATAAATAATTTAAAATAATATCACAAAATACATGGAAGGTCTTTGGGGGACTTCTAAGAGAGAGGATCCTAGATATTAGGGAAAATAAGCATCCATTATGGTTAAACACTGAAGTCTTGAGTGACAGTAGATGTAATGCACTTGCCTTTCATTCAACAGATCCAGGTTTGATCCTCAACATCCCAAAGGTGTCCTGAACACCTTTAGGAGTGATCTTTGAGCACAAATCCAAGAGTAAACCCCGAGAAATGTTGGATGTGGTGCAAACACTCCCCACCTCCAAATAAATAAATTACAAGGGTCTCGAAAGAAAGTACAAAAGGGAGGGTGCTTTGCCTTCCACATAACTGAAACTAGGTTGATACTCAGCTAAAAATAAAAATCACTCATATTTACAAACCCAAATGAATGACTCTGAAGCAGGATCATGCATGAAATAATCCAAACCAGGCTGAGGGTAAAACATGTATAATATAATTTTCTACCTCATATGGAGAGACAGCTGCTTGCCAGGACTGATTTTATTGAGAACAGAGACCACCACAACCCCAAGTGGGGGCAGGTAAGAAAAGTCCCCCCCCCCCAGGTTTACCTGTAAGACACTCTCTGTTTTGGAACAAAACCAAGTTGTAAACAGAGACAAAGGAACCAGGAATGATCTTTGTTTTGGGAGCCTCTCAGAAATGATTTCTGAATGCAGAGCCAGGAGTACTCCCTAAGCATTGGTGAATGTGTGCCCACCAAACAAACAAAAAAAAAAGAAGAAGAAGAATATAAACACTGTAATCAACCCTTGTTTGAGATTACATTTTGCCTATAGAAACTGGATTTATTATTCTTTAGGCAAAGAATTACTGAGTGCCTACTATGGGCCAGATATTATTTTGGGAATCGGGAGAATAATGGTGGAAAGGGATTTCTGATGAGCAGAGTGTCTAGAAAGTAATAATTTGTTAATTATGTCAGAGAAATATGGCTACAGTAGGACTAAGCATGATGGATAACCTACGGAGTCTTTTAGACCAAGTCACTTTATTTTTATTGTATTTATTTATTTATTTCTATTTGGGGCCACACCTGGCAGTGCTCAGGGCATACTCCTTAATCTGTGCTCAGGGGACTGACCAAATATGAGTACCAGGGATTGAACCCAGGTGCATGCAAGGGAAAAACAAACCCTTATTTCTGCACTTTCTGTAGCCTGGAAAAATGATTTTTACATAGAGCCAAATACATCAACCAAGAAGAGTTGTGTATGTGGGTGGAAATGGAGACAAGAAGTTTCCAGTCAGACATGTATTTGAAAGTCTTTAGGTGATAAAATGTGACAGTTTGAGAAAACTAAAGACATTCAGCCTATCTGTAGTTTTGAAAGGATAATGGTGAAAGAGCCCAGAGAAGCAAACCAGAAAACACATGTGAAAGATTCTGGGAACCTTGGAGTTTCTAAAACAAACACAGAAGTGACTACATTAATTTATCTCTTAAAATGCAATGCTGGGTGTTCCCAAGTTTGGATACAGAAAGATCAATGTAGAGATAACCTGAGAAAAAATTTTATTTGAATCACATTTTGAATTTAAAAATATATTTATTTATTTTGACTTTTTTGTGTCATTCTAGGTGGTGTTCAGGGCTTACTTCTAGTTTTGCACTCAGGGATCAATTCTTGTGGACTCAAGGATTCATATGAAGTGCCAGGGATTGATCCCAGTTTGGCTTTATGCCAGGAAATCACTCTATTCACTCTACTATTGCTCCAGCCATTGAACTACATTTTGTAGGTCAATACCTCATATTTTCAAATTAGCTTAAATATTTATAATCTGGAAATATTTTAGTTGCTAATGACTCTGATAGGCAAAGTATTATTAATGGTTAGCATTTATAAAACATTTGCCAGGTTTTAGACTTTATTTTAAGTGCTTTCCACTCAATAACCTACAATTGAGCCCACTTTGCACATGAGGGAACTGAAATACAGATTAGTTCTTTCAAAGTCACACAGAGAAAAGGGAGGTGAACTTGGGCAAACAAGGATCTTAGCTTTTCTTTCTCCAGCCTTCTACTGTAGAGTATATGACAGAGCCATCATCTTCATACTGTTTCTGAAGGCCCTGACCAAGTCAAATTTTCAGTGCTCTTCTATCATAGAATGTTAAGTGGAGCTAATATTATTTTCGAGCAAAAAATCTGCAAAAGCATTTGAAACAAACATGAAGAAGATGCTAGGTACATTTGTGATGCTTTTTGATTTAAGCATAGCACTTTTTTTACAACGAAGCAAATATTATTGCTTATTCTCTTCTGTGTCAGAACACTGGGAGACATCTTGGTATCTGTGAAGCTATGCTCTTTGTCTGTTCTTATCACATTGTCCTAATTCTTTGGAGGATATTGCTGGTCTTTGGGTAGAGGTAACATTACCTTCAATCAATGGAAATCTAATTGTTCAAAAGCTTTTCCTGGAGCTGGAGAGAGAGTACAACAGGTAAAGCTCTTGATTTGCGTACAGTTGACCTGGATTCAGTCCCCAGAACCTCCACAGAAGTGCTCAGAGCACAGAGCACAGAGCCAGGAGTAAGCACTCAGCTGGGTGCAACCCAAACCAACCTAAAACAACTAAAAAAGCTTTGCCAGGAAAGAACAAAGTGGTACAGATCAACTTAACAATTTAGTGACCAAAACAAATTATTAAAATGTAGTTAAATAAAATAACCAAGATTGAATCAAGAGTGCATTAAGGGGCTTTTGTTGAGAACCTTAAAACTTTGAATTCCAGTTTCCAGGAATTACTTTTCTTCTATTCATGTCTCAGAATGCAGCATTGCTTAGAAAAGTAGGCTTTCTGTGCAAAAGAAGATGAACGCACAAGGAGTTCAAAGGAACTTGACCTCAATGAGAAGAGAATATTGGAAGTTAATGAAGATTTTGGATATCTTCTCAATGTTTAATTTCTTCACAGTAAAAAAAAAAAGAAAGTTCTATTTAAAGAAACTTTATCTGCTCATTCCTTTCATTATTGTTGCTGATGTTTTTAGTGTTCTCAGACCTGGATGGGACGCTTGCACTTTCAAATGTGTTGTTCACCAAAAGCTGTACCCCTTTAATCATGGTGTCTGTGCATGGACTCACCAGGGATTGGAGCAATGGAGCTCATTGCTGTAATTGTTCTATCGTGCTCACACCAAGCCTTTATTCTTAATGTGGTGCCCATAAATACTGCTGTGGGACCACCAGAAATCACCTATTGCCATGGATTGAATGTGCCAGGATCAGCACATGTGGTGACATCAGGGATTGAACTCATGTCTATATGCTGCAAAGCCATTCTTCTTGGCCTTATATGCATATACTTTCACTATTTTAATTGACTTATAATACTATTCATGGTAGAGTTTCATGTATACAGTATTAACAGATTCTTGAAGGCGAGGCACCTGGTGGTGCTCAGGGCTCACTCATGGCTCTGTGATCAGGAGAACATATGGAATGTTGAAGATTGAACCAAGGAGAGATGTATGCAAGGGAATCCTATCTTCTAAACTATCTCTTAGACATCTTATCACATATTATTGGTTGTGATATGGTATGACAGCTCAGAAATTTAAAAATCTGAATTGTAGAGGTATTTTTAAGACAGAGATCATGAAAATAGGACAGACCTGAGAAGTAATTTGGAACCTTCAATAATGAGACGTGTGTGTCTGTGTGTTTTGTCTGTGTGCAATTCTACACAAATTAGACACTGAGGTCAGAAGAAATCTCTCCTCATCTTTGACCTCAGAGACCAACTTTTGTCTTTGGTTTTAAAGTTGCATCCTACACAAATTACATGAACACCAAATTGCTGTGATATTGCTTTACTTAAAAAATGTTTTAATCATTTTGCATCTCTTAACGATAAGCTCTGGGAAAGAGGAAGGACTGGTTAACTGAATCTCATACTGCAGAGACAATCTATTTGCAAGGAAATTATCAGCAGGCTCTTAATGGCTTGCCTGTGTGGGTGGGCTTTGGGGTTGTTATTCACTGTTTGTTTTATGTGGGCTGAAACAGCTTGTCAACTAGAATTCTTTGCTCTTTAAATGAGTCTTGGACTGTCTGGCCTTGCATTGTGCATGATTAAAACCTTTTTAAATTTTTTTAAACATTTTATTTATTGTAAGAGTCCCATACTCTTTAAATTAAGCTAGCAAGACAGACAGTGTATTTTATTTATTTTTTATTTTAGGAGTTATATTACTATAGTGGAAGTGACATAATTATGGTCATGTCAATGTTTATAGTAGTGATATATATTTACTGCACACAACCATGCCCAAAAAAACCTATGATTCTCCACCAATATGTTCATGTTACTTCTAATTCATCTCTTTATAGCCATCTTCCTTCCACTGTTATTCTGTTTTGTAATCCAAGACAAAAGGCCTCTCTTTATTTGATGCTGTCTGTTTCACTGATTTTTGTCTTACCATATCACAGATGAGTTAAATAATGTGATGATGGAAAGTGCTATTTTTATTCATTTAAAATATCAATCTGATCATAAAGATGTATTAATTATAGACAGATTTTAAAACACTAAAAACTCCAGAGTCAGAGATAGTATATTGAGTCCAGAGTCAATCTGGGTTCAATTTTGGCACCCTCTATGTTCCCCTGAGCACCACCAGGAGTGATCCCATGGCATAGAGCCAGGAATAAGCCTCGAACACCACTAGGTGTGATTTAAAAACAAAACAAAGCAAAACGCTATAAAACATTTTTAAAAGCTGAGTTAACAACATCCCCAAACAGGTCATAATATTCTTTTTCTGCCAGATTGTATGAAATGGGCTGGAAAGTTAGTTTAGCAGATAGGGTAATTGCATGTGACTGATTCTGTCCCCTGAATACTAGGGGTGATTCATGAGCACAAAGGCATAATTAAGTCCCAAACACAACTGGATCTGACCCAAAACCCAGAAAAAAATCCTTGTCTATATTAAACATCGGATTTGTGTGATTTTGATATAATTTATACTACTTTGTCTCAAGCGATGCTAGTAACCAAGAAATAGAAACAAAGATAAACAAATGGTATTACATCAAAATAAGAAACTTTCATACTGCAAAAGAAACCAGGGCCACTATAGAATTACATCCCACAGATTGGTAGAAAATATTTGTCCTCTAATCATCTGATAAAGTATTAATAGCCAAGCATTATAGGCTTCATGTAAAATTTATAAAAACGTATCTGTTGAACACATGCAGCTGTGGCAAGGTGAATAATGTCTTTACAATTTAAGATGCTCTCAAGATCATCATTCCAAATTGTGTATGTTGATTTTGTTTTGATGATTTTTCCCATTTCCTAAGCTTGGATTCTGAAATGTGATCCCTGGGCCAGTTCTATCAGCATCATCTGTGAATTGAAATGCATATATCTGCTCCCTTCCTGACATTCCCAGTACAAAGCTTTAGTCACATTTAAAGATTTTTCCAGCATAAGACATTTTCTGTGAGGCACAAGTGCTCTAAAATCTTTGACACTTAAATGCACAGATTTTGTGCTGACTTTTTATGGAGCTCAGAATATTTCATATGACTTTTTCTTTGATGTGTATTATTATTATTATTATTATTATTATTATTATTATTATTATTATGTTTCTAGGGGCCACACTCAATGACGCTCAGGGGTTACTCCTGGCTATGTGCTCAGAAATTGTTCCTGGCTTGGGGGGACCAAATGGGATGCCGGGGGATTCAATCTCTGTCTTCAGCGCGTGCAAGGCAAACACCCTATTGCTTGCACCACTGCTCCAGCCCCTTTAATTTCTTTTTATAATTTTTATTGTGACCAAAGTAAATTACGAATTTTTCACAGTAATATTTAAGGTACATAGTGACAATGAATCAGGGCCATTCCCACCACCAGTGTTGTCCTCCCTACACCCCTGTTCCCAGCAGGCATCCCATATCTTCCTTATTCTCCCCGAACTGCAAGCTTAACTGCTCCCCTCTTTGTATAGCTTGTTGTACACTGGATATCGATTCAGTTGTCATTGACTTTGGGTTTGGTGTTTAAGTTGATTTTGCATAAAGATGTAAAAATAAGGGGCCCGGGAGATAGCATGGAGGTAAGGCACTTGCCTTTCATGCAAAAGGTGATCGGTTCGAATCCCGGTGCCCCATATGGTCCCCCGTGTCTGCCAGGAGCAATTTCTGAGCATGGAGCCAGGAGTAACCCCTGAGCACTGCCGGGTGTGACCCAAAAACCAAAAAAAAAAAAAGATGTAAAAATAAAAGGATGTAAAAATAAAGATTCATAAAATTATGAAAATTTTGAAACTAAGTTGATTAAAAGCAACAATACTTCAAATATTTTCTTAGTGGCAAATAATCTACTTATGTAGTTTTTACCAAATCTTATAACATTGCTTATTATATAAATATAATTTTCAATTAATGACATATATTACTGATTTAGTTATACTTAAAATACTGTAATTAGTGGGAGATAAACAAATCCCTAACTTTAAAATCAGATCTTTGTTTTTTTTAAGACAAAAGATAAATGTGAAAAATGAAAACATACTTTCAAGAGGCATATTAAAAAGCTCTAATTAGTAAGTCAAAGTAAATATATAAATAGTGTAATTAAACATTGCATTTAAAAAATGCAACCCAGGGTTTCTCATCTTTTTTTACTCTAGAAAACCTGGCATTATTTCTTCCTATTAATTTAGTTCTTATTACCTTAGAGCAGCAAAGAAAATAAGCAAAAGGAGGTCATGAGAATTAATTGGATGTGTCAACTTGTCTATGCCATGGCACCTATCTGGAGAAATAGTATTTTAAATGTTTCTGTGAGAACATTTTTGGATAGAAATCACTTTTAAAAATTTATTCTTGGGGGCCGGGCGGTGGCGCTGGAGATAAGGTGCCTGTGCTAACCTAGGACCGACAGTAGTTCGATCCCCAGGTTCCCCATATGGTCCCCCGTGCCTGCCAGGAGCGACTTCTGAGCGAATAGCCAGGAGTAACCCCTGAGCATCACCGGGTGTGACTCAAACACCAAAAAAACAAAAAAACAAACAAAAAAATTTATTCTTGTTTATCTTTACTTTCCAGTTTTCATTATTTTAAATGTTTGTATATTTAATACTCTATTTGTTTATCGTGGTCAATGTTTAGTTTCATGCTTTTCATGAACAACATTTCTGCACTTTTTCCATCATCAAAGTATTTTAAGAACCTCCATGACTGTCCTTGGGTTACTTTTGATCTGCCTCTTCATCTCCTCCCCTACTGCTTGATAATATCAATTTTATAATCAAAGTCAAAGGTTTGTCCTTAAGGGAGACTGTTTACACCCATGTTCTGTTTCTTGTATTCCCTGGGTGGATGAGATGAGCGCGTATTTGTTCATCTCCTCTTACTTTTTCTCAGATAAGTTGATGCCCCTTAGATCTTCTCTAGTTGTATCAAATTGGTTAAATATTATTTTTCTTACTGTTGTGTGCTATTACATTATAGATATATATATATACATATATATATATATATATATATATATAAATATAAGCAACAGGTAACTGGATTCTTTATCCAACCATCTGTCATTGAACTCTTTTTCTCCCATATTCTGTTTTTTTTGGTTTGTTTGTTTGTTTGAGACAAAAAATAAGGACATGTGTGTCCATGTCCAAATAGGAAGGGATGGTTGTTCTTGGTCAGTGTGATGGAGAGTGAAGGCACATTTGCCTTGTATGTGACCCTCTGAGGTTTACATGCAAAGATACTGATTTGGGAATGTTACGTATGATAGTAGCAAAAAAACATGGCACAGGAAGAATGAAGATTTGTAAAGGTTTGGAGTTTGGGAACAAGGCAAGATTCACTTGAGCCAAAGGTTAGGTGGAGAGATAGTACAGTGGGTAAGATGATTGCCATGCATGTGACTGACCCTGTTCAATTACTGGCACCACCAGGATTGACACCTAAGCAAGAGTAAATGTTGAGGACAACTGTTAGTGACCCTAAACATAAACACACATGCACACACCAACTGCATATGTATCATAAAAAGGAAAATATGTTCCTTTTCTCACATGCTTTTTCTATAGATTAGGTCATATTCCCAAGTAGTGGAGGAAAATGACCCTGAATTGACAGATTAAATTTTTACCATCTTGTATAAAGGAGTTTCAAAAGTACATTCCGTGAAATTCTAGAAAAATGAAAGTTTCATTTTCCATTTCCAGTCACTTGTAATTTATGATCTTCTATACCTGTCAATAGAATACTAACACATAGGGAAGTGTGATGAGGGCTGGCCCACGATATATAAATTCTAATTCAGGTTCTGACAGTCATAATTTTAGATCATTGCTTATCTTTGCAAACAGTTTCTAAAAATGTTAAATGAGGATTTATATCAGAAGTTCCCTGCAGTTATATGATTTTATTTTCTAGGTCTTGTGACCTAAAAATCATGAACAAACTTTCAGCTTAGAACTTTTTGCTCAGAAGCTAGGCTAGATTTTTTATTACTGTGGTTTCTAAACCTGAGCCAATGCTGCTAAGTATATGAGTAAAATGAGACAACTTGGAGTTCAGTGTTGATTTGGGGGTGGGTCTTGTCACCTAATTATGTATCATTACAGTATTTTTTAGCTTTATGCCACTCAGCACCTACTAAATTCTGTGAAGTAGAGATCAAGAGGGGCTAAATGGCATATCCTTAATTATTATAAATATGTCAACTTGAATGTAACACTAAGTTGGTGTGTGATTTTAATGGGATTTCCAAATAATAACCTGTTAGAACTGGAATTACTCTATCAACTCTGCTTACTTGCATTTTAATAGGGATTCTTTGTGTATATAAATTATAAATATGACCGATCACAGTTAGATTACTAATATCAAATAGATTAACTTACTCTTATAATAAAATAGCTTGTGGTTTAGCGTTAAATTTTAGAGACAATGATTTCACTATGTGCTTAAACTTGATTTTGTCAGAAAGAAACAGTACATAAATAATGGAAATGAGAATAAAAAATAAGAGGTATGGAAGAAGAAAGGCAGGGTAGGTAGGTAAATGTAGTTTCATATTTGACCTTAAGGGTCATTTCTTGGCATGTAAGAGTAAATTTAACAAGTTTTCCCTTAAAAGAGAACAAGATATCTCTATAGTAATGCCTTTGCTATTCTTTCAATAACTTAACATGCACCCTATGTACTAGCTGTAGATTTTGCCAAAACATGCTGTGTGAAGAATTGGTAAAGTTAATGAAGAATGGAAAGCAAAATAGATTTAAGCTGGAGAAGAACTGATTTTATGTTAGAGACATCTGGGGAAGCAGTAGTCTGGAAAAGAATGCATCAGATAAAGAGCACTTGTGACAAATGTGAAGAGCTGATAAAAATATGCAGATCATGTTCCCAAAACACCATAACACCCACTAAACACGCTTTGAGGAAATGCTAGAGTGAAGAGCACAGGATTAGTACATAGATGATTTCAGGTCTTTGCTACTTTGTTCATGTCTCATTAGTAGAGTTCCCACATCTTTGTCTTTATTAAAAAATCATTCTATTTCTACTTGTTATTTAAGTGTATATATTTCCTTCATCCTTTAGTACATATAAACACCGCTAGAATGAATGAAATGAATATTTGTTTTACTCTTAGTGTGGGTAAGGGAATGGTTAAGAATAAATTTGAGGACTAGAGAGAGAGCACAGCAGTAAGGTGTTTGTTTGTCTTGCATGGGGTCAACCCAGGAGGGACCCAGTTTGATTCTGGCATTCCATATGGTCCCCCAGCCTGCTTAGGGTGATTTCTGAGTGCAGAGCCAGGAGTAACCCCTGAGCACCACCAGGTGTGGCCCCTGAACCAATCAATCATTCAGTCAACCAATAAGTAAATAAAGTTTAAAAAAAGAATAAATATGAAAAATGAATAAAAATTTTCTCATAGGGTCAGAGAGAATACAATGGGTAAAGTTCTTGCCTTGCATGCAGCTAGCCCAGATTACTTCTGGCACCAAATATGATTCCTGAGTCCAACCAGGAATAACCACAGAAATCAAAATAATCCCTGGACATAATCAGGTATTAAACATACCCTGAAAGAAAAGAAAAGAAATAACAGTCCTTTAGTCCCTTCATGCTCACTCTTTATAGAAAATAACATTGTTAACCTTCTAAATATGTTAGTCCTAATGCAAGCAAATAGTCGCCAGATTCCAAATGTTTAAAAAGCCTACATTTTAAATTTCTGTGTTATGGCCTTCTTCAAAGGCAACATGACCAAGCAAAGCCTGATCTAGTATTCATTTAAGCCACATAATTCATAAGGAAGATCAGAGAATCAAACCAAACTTTGTGCCTTGAAAGTTTGAATTGAGCATTCATATTATAGTATGTTTTCCACATATGTCTAACACATTTTATGAAAGAGACTGAGATTCAGAACTAATAATGTGTGTTGAGCATGCTTTTTTTATTTATAGCAACTCGGTGATGTTTTCTTCAACTATCTGGTTTTGCTTCTTTTTCATCTTTTGAAGAGAAGAGATATAAAATTAAAATACCTGCTAGAGAGAATTGAAAGATAGAATAGGAGTTAAGGTGTTGGTCCCGTATCTGGGAGTCCTTGAGCATGGCAGGAATGGCACAGGTAATTTTTGACACCAGAATCCCTTGGAACTCCTTGCCCTGAACCTTAAACCACCAGTCATTGGAGAATTTGCAGAGGGAGGGCCAGAGGTCTGTGACTTCTACTTGGGCTTTTCACTCTCTGCCCCCAAACATTCATGGGTAGTACAGGATATAAGGTACTTGCCCTGCATATGGCAGACCCCAGTTTGATCCATAGCATCATATTGGCTCCCTAACTACTGTCAGGAGGACTCCTGAGCATAGAGTTAGGAGTAAGCCCTGAGCATCACTGTGAGCTTCATTCCCCCAAAATCCATACTCGATTTCATTTTATTCAGTCTCATCTCTACGCAAAGATTTTCAGAAACCCAACGGAAGAAACAAATTTACATAATTGAAACCAAGCTCACATTAACACTGCGTTTCTTTTTTTAATTTTAGTCATCATGATTCACAATTTTACAACTGTTGCTAAGGTTTCAACGTCCAACAACATCCCTTTGCCAGAGACTATTTCCCTCTGCCACTGACTCGGGGGCTCCCCTCACTCCCAATCCTCATCTGCCTCAACCTCCCCCATTCCATATTTTTGTTTTATCATTAATAGACAGTTAGCATCTCTTTTTGTCCATTTATCTTTGCAATTACTCTAAAATAAACATACCATTTGAAGTTATTTACAGATTCTAGTTATACACTGATTTTTTTTATTGCACAAAGGCCTTTTCAGCTTTCTCATCTCTCCTGAAATAAAAAACTCCAGAGCAGAGGACTTAATCAAAGGAATCTTAGAACGTTTGTACAGGGAAACTGCTCTTTGATTACACCTGACCTAGTGCTTTTGATGGGTACCATCAAGTCAAGGAGTTCATTCAGAAAGATCTTACTATGACATATAGGCAAGCTCTCCAAACTTCCTTTCACTCATGAGTTCCATTCATGTTTTCTCTACTGTTTTTACTGAGCTATCAAGAAGCAGATCATTTGAGATTGCTAATCAGTAACAATATATGAGATAACTAAACTGTAGCACAGTAACATAGGGGCAGCTCAGGGAATTAAGGCTAAAAAGAGAACATTGTGATTGAATGGAAACTCCTGGTACTCATTCTTAAAGGTCTGTTCTCTTAGACATTGGTTATGGTGTTCATATTATCTATGTATGAGTATATTTGTTATATAAATTAACTATAGTAGCTTACATACAATACATGCTAACTCTTTTCCTATCAATGTCAAATAGTTTAAAATTTATCTTCTTTATTTCTCAAAGTAAATTATACAGTTAAATTTTCTCAGGTCTACTTTATTTGAAGGCAATTCAACCTCAGGGTTAAGAATTTGAGTAAGGGCCTGAATGCTCTCCAGTGGGTAGGGCATTTGCCTTGCACACAGCTGACCTGGGTTCAATCCTGGAAATCCATTTGGTCCCTGAGGCAGAGCCAAGAGTAACCCCCCCCCCCCCGAGCACCACAAAGTGTGGCCCCAAAATAAAAACAAAACAAAACAACAAGAAAAAAGTACTTGGTTAAAGTTATGTAACTAGAAAGTGTGAAAGTTCAATTACCTTGAGTTGGAGAGTTTATTATCAGTCACTTGTCACCAAAGCTCAACTTTTCCTACATAATTGTCTCTTGGGAACTAAAAAAAAATCACCAGATTAGAAAGATAATATAGCCTTGAATGTTGCCTGCTTGGGTTTGATCCCTGTTATACCAGTTCCTTGAGCCCTGCAGAAGTGATCACTGAGCATTAAATAAGATCTGAACATTGTTAGATGTGGCCCCAAAAATATAAACTAAAAGCCATTATATCAGGACTGTACCAAAACCCAATTAAATGTGAACTCTGAACACAACTTTAACAACAATTCTTTATTATTTTTTCTTTTTTTGTTTTTTTTTGGGGGGGGGGGCATATTCAGCAGTGCTCAGGGGTTACTCCTAGGTCTGCCCTAAGAAATCACTCCTGGTGGGTTTGACTGTCCATATGGCATGCTGGGGATCAAACCCATGTTGATTGCATGCAAGGTCAATGTCCTACCCAATGTGCTATTGCTCTAGTCCAACTTTACTATTTTCTTTTTTTTCTAATATTCTTTCAACAAAATTTATTTTTAAGAATTCATAGTAATTAATATTAAATTATTAGAAGACATGCACTGGCAAATCATTTTCTCTCACTACCAATGAAGCCAAAAAACATTCTTTAATTGTTTCGTATTAGATAACCATTTTTTATTGATTGCTTTGGTCTAAACTCCTTCAGTCTTCTTGCATTTGTGGAATTTATTTAGTTGCTTCAATTAACAATACATAATTTTAGCAACTTCAACACTCTTAGAAGGACCATTTGTTATATATTAAGAAAATGATTTCACGACAGGGTTTAACTCATAAGTGGCAGCATATTATCAGCAGTTAAAGTTAAATAGTTTCAAAACAAGCCAAATGAAGTCAAACTTATTTTTCTGATGGATACAGTGATTTGGGCTTTTGATAGTTATACACTGCAACTTTAGTTTTTATATATGAAATGCTTTCAGTTCTAAACATAGTGTACTGACATTTTCGCAAAATGGTGTAGTATTATAAAAATTTTGAAGTAATATCTCTCAAAGCATAGTTCTGATTTAAACAATAGCAATCAAGCTTGCTCAATCAACAAAATGTACATCTTCCGGGGGTATAGCTCAATGATAGACCACTTGACTGCAAAAATGTACACCTTCAGAGATTACCATAGAAATTCTGTGATCTCAAAAATTAGCGAGGTGTTATTAGTGTGGATTTTATCTATTTCCCGTAAGTACAGTGAATGATCTTTCACTTTAGTATACCCAGGGAAAGGCATCATGCTGTTGTTTATTTTCTCAGTGACTCGAGTAGGTCCCCAAGAAACATTTCAACCAATGTTGAAAATCAGGGCACAGCGACTATTGTTTATTCCTGGTGACTTCTGAGAGTTATTTTTTTTTGTTGTTTTTTTTGGGTCACACCCGGCAGTGCTCAGGGGTTACTCCTGGCTCCATGCTCAGAAATTGCTCCTGGCAGGCACGGGGGACCATATGGGGCACCAGGATTCGAACCGATGACCTTTTGCATAAAAGGCAAATGCCTTACCTCCATGCTATCTCCCGGGCCCCGTGAGAGAGTTATTTGTTTTTAAGAACTATATATATAACACAAAAACGACAGTAAGTTAAGAAATATATTGCCAATGTGCTTAAGAATTTATGATATAAATAGAATATAATATATTTTTATGTTATATACCAACAAAATATAAGTATGCAGTTGTGCTAAGTAATTGTACTATTGGTTTAGCAGCATTTGGTACCAAGAGCACTACCAAGTTGGTTAGTTGAAGGAAAATTCTTTAGAAATTAGAATTTCGGGACCTGGCGGTGGCACTGGAGGTAAGGTGCCTGCCTTGCCTGCGCTAGCCTTGGACGAACCGTGGTTCGATCCCCCGGTGTCCCATATGGTCCCCCAAGCCACGAGCGACTTCTGAGTGCATAGCCAGGAGTAACCCCCGAGCATCACTGGGTGTGGCCCAAAAACCAAAAAAAAGAAAAGAAAAGAAATTAGAATTTCAAGAATAAGTCGAGGTTCTTAAACTATCAAATATATTTTTTGTGAGTGCAATTGCTATGATTATGCAATGAGAGGATTCGTGACATTTATAAATTAGATTCTCAATGGTGTCAGCATTGATAGAAGGGTAAGGAATCAAAGTGTAAAGGTCAGAAAAAGAAAGTTGAAGTGGGTTGGTATGAATAGAAACACCATTGAAAATGAAGCAGAACTTAGAGTAAAAGAGGAAATACAGAAGGAAACAAGCTGTGAAGGAAGTAATGTGTTATCTAGATTTGGGGTAGTGACTTAAATTTAAATTTATCCTTGGTAGGTACTCTTTGAGAAATATTTTTTATTGTTCACAAAAACAAATTATTTTCCCATCTTCCATATCTCACAGAATTAATAAATCTCCTTTGCAATATTGTTGGTAAAAGATATCTAAGATGTCAACCGGAATGTCAGTGGGAGTCTTCTAATTTACTTATTTTAAGTCAAAATAATAGTAATAGTAAGCTTTTACTCATGCAAAAGAATTAAATAGAGATTTCTTCACAGACAAACCTTATAAACAGAAATTTCCTTTGCTGATGTAGCCAAGGTTACTGGCAATGATAACATACAGTTCCATTTTTCCCTTTCTCATTTAGGCAAGTTTGCATATATTTCCTTTACACAGGACAAGAAATAAATGGAAAATATGTGTCTTGTTCATTTGTTCTTTTGTCTTTGTCATAGAATAAATCATCTTCTGGAGATAAGATGCCAAAGAATTCTCAGTCAATGAAAATCAATCCCAGGGCTTCAGGGTAAAGGAAATTCTGTCAAATGACAAATAATAAAGACACTCCATACATTTTGGATCCTTGATCAAAGGGTTTCTACTGGGGGATGTTAATTATGTATTAGGCTTTTGCAGTGAAGATAGATAAAGTTCTCTGTAATAACAGTTAGGCTTGTAATAATGTAAATATTTTTTAGAAAACTGAATAATCAAAACATTATATGAGATAAACAAGCCAGCAATTTTATTGATGAATTTGGAAGGGACTATATCAGATCTTTGGAAGAATATTTGTTTTTAAGTTTGAATCTGTCAGTTTCATTGAGACTTTTTAATATGGCATTACTACTCAGCCATATTTTTGGTTAATAAATTAGTGAATAGCATGAAAAGAGAGCAAGAATAGCATCTATTCTAATATCTATTAGATACTGGAAATATAAAATGTCCAGAAATATTTTCATAAAACATTTCTTACTTTCCCTCTTCCAATTTACATACAAAATTTAGAATATTATAATATGCAAATAGTACACAAGAAGACCCAGTTTCTTGGTGGCATGTAATCAATTCCTTCCTTTCACAATATAATACACATTTTTGTATATTTAATTTAATATAGTTCTTGTTTTGCAAATTTTCCCCCTTTCAATAAACTAAACTTATGTAAATCCAGAAGGATGTATTCCCACCATATTCATCAGTCAATTTTAAATTCATTTCTCACTCCCCAAACTATTTCTCCATAGCATTAAATTATTTTTGCATTTATTTTACTTGTCTTGTTATATTGTCGACCTGAAGACAGAGATTGAATTCTCAAAACAAAAGCGATGTTTTAAAGAATCCCATAAAATTGAAGTTTACAGAAAAAGATCAAGCACCTATGAGCATGGCAAATTCAGGAATATATATAGCAATATTTCATCACATAAAAAAGAAAGTTTAAGGATGCTATATCAATCATGTTTCCTGCTCTCTAAAGTAACCTTTCTATATCAGAGTTCCTTTTTGAAAAGATTTTGGTATTCCTAGTCATAAGTTTCTTAAATTCAAGATGATTATCATTTATATTATGCTAAAAGTCTACACTATATTAAAATCATTGAACATATACATTATATATAAAGGCGATATATACATGAAGGGCTGCATTATAGAAAGGATTGATGTGTTTAATTCTTTCTTGATGGTATTTGCAAAACCTTTAAGATTTAGGACATATTTTTTTGTAGTATAAATGAGCGTTTCCAATATTTTCTTTTTATTATAATTACACTGTTAAATCATTAAAAGCTTAAAATTTTATCACTACCTCCAAATGGTACACTAATAGGATTTATCTATTTTACATTATTTTGTAAATCACTAGCATAGAGTTATTCAGAATAATTTTAATTTTAGATCTTCATAAAGCAATGAAGCTTTTGCAAAATCTTTTCTTTATCAATCTATTATTGTTTATAATTTTGTGGCATTTACGGAGTTTAGTTTTATCTATAAAAATAAAGAACTTTATCATAAGTGGAAGAAAGATCTCTACCATAAGAGCGGTAAAAGATAAATATATTAAAAAAACAACAAATAGCCAAAGTCAAAGTGAAAACCTTATCAATAGAATTGAGCTTACAAAGAAAGGGATAGGGAAATATCATCGAAACATTGGTGGTGTGATTCTGGCACTCCTGTGTTGGGTATGTTATTGGAATGATGTGACAAGAAAGTGTGATTAAGTATATTGTAAATTTTGACACCAAAAGACACCAAAAGAGAAGTAGTAAAAAGATTAAAATGAATAAAGGTAATAAAATAAAGATAATAAAATGCACATGTATAATAAATGACACCAGAAAAAAATAGGCTTTTCTACAAAATTCAAAGGAGTAACCAGTTTTTATTCCGTATTTTGTTGCTGTTTTTGTTTCACATTTATTAAAAGGCAGTTCTGAAATTTTAAATGGGATTATTCAAAATATTTTTCAACATAGCAGTGTGGAGGCCACAGATGGAAGCCGACCCGCAGCTGGTGTCTGTTCATACTGAGATAAGAAAACTTGGATCATTTGAAACTTCATAGCAGTCTGGTTTTGTGACGGCTTCCAAGTACAGAGCTAGAAATTTTTTGTTTTTGCTTTTTGTATTTCTCTCCTCCCTTCTCCTCTCCTCTCCTCTTCTTCCTTTTCTCCTTTTCTCCCCTCTTCTCACCTCTCTTCTCCTTTCCTCCTTTCCCCTCCCCTCTCTTCTCCCCTCTCCTTTCCTCCCTTCCCCTCCCTTCTCTTGTCCTCCCCTCCTTCCTCTCCTCTTCTATACTTATCCCTCTCCTCCCTTTCTCCTTCCTTCCTTTTTCCTTCCCATGTTCCTTCCCCCTCCCTCCCCTCCTTCCTTCTCCTGTTCCTTTCTCCTCTCCTCCACTTTCTTCCCTCCCTCCCTCCCTCCCTTCCTTCTTTCCTTCCTTCCTTC
>PVKC010014928.1:0-21813 GCA_004027635.1 Crocidura indochinensis | reverse complement strand
GGCCCCTAGAGTTTCTTTCCATGTTCAGACCAAAGAAAACATAGAACACAAAGAACCACAGACAAAAAAACAGACATACAGTGGCGTGCCACACTAGAACAACCCCTGAGAGGTTAGGAGAGGGAAAGCAAAACACTTTTAGCTCTTAGAATTAAGTCATGATGGAATGTCCCTTCAGCCAGCCATTCACCAAGCTTCCTTTCTTGGCCAGGAAGGAAAGTTTCTGGGCTTTTATTTTTAGACCAATGATCAAGGAAAAGAGAGAGAGAGAGAGACTGAGGGGAAGAGAGAGAGAGAGAGAGAGAGAGAGAGAGAGAGAGAGAGAGAGAGAAAGAGAGAGATTTCAAACTTTTGTTCCATGCTGACAAGTAGTTTAAGTTATGGCTCCCAATATTCTGTTTCAGCTCAGTACTGTGCGAGGGTCTTGTCTCCAACAGAGGCTAACTCCTCCCTGGGTCCTCACCTCAGCATCCCTCAAGGCGTCCCTTGATTTCTGGTTGGTAGTCTGCCACAACATTTTTGCAGGGCTGACTAAGTACACAATATTGCCCCTCTTGGGGGTCAGTGTACATGGCCATCAGTACTGAACATCTAGTGCACACACAGGACCTTTATACTGTGTGACGGTCTTGTCTCCAGCGCAGGCTAACTCTTCCCTCAGTCCTCACCTCAACAGCCACAAGGAGCCAACTTTCACAAAAAGGAAGAGCAGCAGAGTCACAATTTCAACCACCAGAGATCTCATAGCCATATCAGATGCTAGAGAGAGAGTAAAAGTCCATTAACTTGATTACAAGTCAGACTCAGAATTACCAAAAGGTGAATGAACAAAAGTAGGCAGTCAGAGATGAATATTCAAAGACACAACTTGACACAAACCAGTCACAAGTGCAACCTGCACACACACATAGTCACCACCTGCACAGAAGCCAGGCATCTTTCACAAAGCAAAACAAAATGAGCAAGACCAACAAGTAGACAAAGGTCTCACCCAATCTAGCCTCGTTGAAACATCTTGAGCGCCTGCTGAGGAGTCCCTTCATGGCCGCCAAAATGTTAGGGTTGGGAATCAGTCCCCCCTCTCTCAAGTAGCATCTCGAGTGTTTCAAAGAGATGCAGAGCCATGAAAATTTGTAAATATGATTTATTCTGATGCCTGATTGGCACCAGGGTCAGTGTCCAGGGAAGAACCTCAGAACAAAGATGCTGAAACACAAAACTCACACATTTTTATACAGTCAAGGTACAGCATTTACCCCCTGGCACAGACAAAAGCCTGGTTCTTAACTTAGAATAACATTTTAATTTAGGCCTCCTAATCTAATTAGGGAACATTTGTTTCAACATAGAAACAAACACATGTTTCTTTATGCAGGGTAAACATTACGCCTAAGGTTGCATTTCCACTCTAAAGAATGGGGGGTAGGCCCCAAGTGAGAATTGAGGGGAATGGCCTATCAGACCCCTGTTGTTTCTGACTTTGAACAGCCAGAGTCAGGGTTGCTGGCTGTTTCTCAGGGGAAACTTTTAAAATAAAAAGAACTTCTTATTGGAAAATCTCCTTTCCTTTACAAGATCAGTGGGATGTTTTAGAAGTTCATATAGTTTTCTGGCTAGAACTCCACAGAAATTCAATACTCCGAATGTTTGCCTCTTTTTTTTTTTTTTTTTAGTTTTTGAGCCACACCTGGTGATGCTCAGGGGTTACACCTGGCTTTGCACTCAGAAATCATTCCTGACTTGGGAGACCAAGTGAGATGCTGGGGATTGAACCGCAGTCCATCCTAGGCTAGTGCATACATGGCAGATGTCTTCTACTTGAGCCAAAGCTCTGATCCTCAAATGTATGCAATTAAATTTGAAGTGCGAATAAGAACTGAAATCCAGACTATGCTTTGAGTTGTAAAGTTGCATATAATTTTTATATATAAAAATTATATTTTTCCAAGATACCTGTTTACTCTAGAAGGCATATATTTATTTATCGAGAGTAAAGACTAGATAACTGTTTCTTTTGTTTTATTCGTCAGATTAATCATTCAGAATTGCTCGTCTATGATATAAAATCTTGTACATATATACTTATTATCTACCTCTTATCACTATTAGAAGAGAAAATCAGAGCATGGACAACAAAAATACTTATCAACTAAAAGTAGATATTTTTTAATTCTGTCTAAATCTATAAAATAGTATCAAAGTAACATACCATATCATTATGCATAAAATTTGAACTCAATATAATTTGTAAAAATCATATTAATCAAATATAATAAATGATTTTATTATAACAATACATTTTAATATACTGTTGATTATAGTAGGGTGTAGAAGTAGAAATAATTATAATTATATTTGAAAACTCACCAAATTTTTAATGTAGTACTTTTAATTTCACACATGCAAACCTTTTAAAATAGCATTTTTTCACTATTATTGTTTTTATAATAATATTAGTTCAACCTTACACAGGTTAAGTAATTCATCAAAAGTCAGTTATTAAATAGTCGAATAACTTTCTAAACAAGATGTTACTATACCATCTTTAATCTAGCCACTTAACATCTTATAAGCAATTATTGGAACTGGTTTATTTCCAGACAGAAATTGGTATATTTCTGTGTTTTATTCTGAAGGAATGCTTTTATTTCTCTTTATTTATTATATAATTATTTTTCTCTTTTACTTAAGTACTGAATATAATGATTGTAAGGGAGTTTTAAATAATAAATTCTAAGCTCATTTCTGTCATACAACATAAAATTCTTACTGATTTAAAATTTCTTTCACAACAAAGACATTAATATTCATTGATTCAACAAGCCTGAAAACAGATAGTTAGCATCTGAAAAGGGGATTTAAAATTCCTGAATATTTGTGAATAATTGAAGACATCTTCTGAATTTTGAATACCTTTCCAATGAAAATATGGTTCTGGGGATGTACCAATAAAATACTACAAAAATAATACTTTTTAGGTTACACCCTATTTTATCTAAAACAAAGATCATTTCTGTTTCCTTTGTATGTTTGTTTACAACTTGGATTTACCCCAAAACAAAGATTGTCTCATATGTAAAAATGGGTGGTATAAGCTCAAAATATCTGCCCCACCTGGAGTGCTACCCATACTCAATAAAAACAATTCTGCCAGGCTGCTTGGGGGAGGGACTAGATCACTCTCAGCCTGTTCTAGATTATTTTATACATGACCCTGATTCAGAATTGTTCACACTAGATTGGATATACAGCACATGGGGTGATTTTATACCATTTGCCAGAACAGTGGTCAAGGACCCAGTGAACCGAGAAGACCAAAATGATGGTGAGTGACTTGACCCTCTGGTGGATTATCACCACGAGAGCCCCTCTAGAGTTGGACTGAATGTGCTGTGCTTTTCATCACTGAAACTTCGGGGAACAGGGCCCCTGTTCTGAATGGCTTCATGTTGTTCTGGTTCTTCTACTTGCATTTCTCACTTTTTACTTACATGTCAGGCTTCCTAGAGATTTTCCTGCATACATACCACAAGAGGGTAAGAATACCTTCCCAGTAATGACAAGTTTTACATCTAAAGGGCTTCCCAGAGTTAATAAGTCATCATTTACTACTGGCAATAAACCAGGGAGAGCCTCATCTCCTCAGAATGACGAGCCAGCTACTATCTCTGCAGACTCAGAATCTGAAAACAGCTCAACCAGAGACATGCCTGTGCCCCAAGAACTGAGTCAGATAGACAAGCCAGTTATGGCAATCCAAATCCTGGACACTGTCAAATGGTTCAATGTCTGGAATAGTTATGAATTTATCAACAGAAATGACACTAAAGAAGATGTCTTTGTTCACTGGACAGCTATTAAGGAAAACAACCCAGGAAGTTTCCGTGTAGCATTGGTGATGGGAAACTTTGGAGTTTGATGTTCTGAAAGGGGAGAGGGGACCAAAAATTGCTAATGTATCCAGACCTGTGTAATGACAGTGAAAGATAGCAGATATGCTCCCAATCCACACATGTTCTGTTTATTCACCCCCTTGCCTCACTCAGCTGCTCCACAAGCTATTGTGGCAGATGGTCAGAAGCATGCAGTGAAGGGAAGAGAAGTCAAGATTCTGGGTAGCATCTGAGACACCGGTGCCGACTATTTTTCCTCTACTGGAGGCGCTTTTTGCCAAGGCCATGGTCACCTGATCTACAGCAACTTATTAAAAAGACCACAGCAGCCACCATAGGAAATGAAAGATCCAAGCCCAGCCAAAGCTCAATGGAGCAGAAGCTGCTTTCAGAGACTATATAAACACATTTTCAAAATGATATTTTTCCTGAACTATAATCATTCAGAATATTACTATAAAGATTTTAGGACTTTGAAAAATGTAAAAACTGTCTTAAGAGAAACAGACAAAAATCACAAACCTTTCAGACTAGTGATAGCATGTCAACCTCTCATTAAGACAATATGAGCCATGAATTCATAATTCGCTTCATAGTTTCTACTGAAATGTTAGACATGGTGAATTTATATTGGCAGCTTGGTGATTCAGACTCATGAATCTTAATCATTATTGTATTAATAAACCACTAAGTCAAGAATTCATTGCTTTTATCCATATGAGAGTACAGGATACATAGAATTCAGTATATTCCATCAATAAAAGCTATGACTGAATAATATGTATTGAAAAGTGTACATATTTAGGGGTCCGGGAAATAGCATGGAGGTATGATGCAAAAGGTCATCGGTTCGAATCCCGGTGCCCCATATGGTCCCCCATGCCTGCCAGGAGCAATTTCTGAGCATGGAGCCAGGAGTAACCCCTGAGCACTGCCGGGTGTGACCCAAAGGAAAAAAAGAAAACTGTTCATATTTAAATGATACAAAGAATCTTGTAGAATTATGTTAAAAAATCTTTAAAAATTATCTGAGGATGCTAGTGTAATATAACAGCAGTTAGGGCATTTGCCTTCTGTAAGATGACCACATTCTATTTTTGATATTCCATATTTTACCTGAGATGACTAGGAGTTTTATTTGTGTAAAAGCCAGGAGTAATGCCTGGGTATCAATAGGTGTTGTCCATACAAAAACCTAGAAAACAAAAACAAAATATTTCTGAGTCTATGGAGGTAGGTTAGGAAGCTGGAGCAAATAAATTGCCTCATCATTTGATCACATCTGGGAGCGACCTCTGAATATTAAGCAATTTTTATTCACATATCTTAAGCATCATCTGGTATGTGGTTCAAAACAAAAAAAAGACTTCTTAATATACAGATGTATTTATGTGTACATCATTTATTGTGTGTTTTGTTTTTATTTTTAAAGTTTTTATTTTTAAACCACTAAGTCAAGAATTCATTGCTTTTATCCATATGAGAGTACAGGATACATAGAATTCAGTATATTCCATGAATATGTTCCCCAAACATGATAATGTGTACAGTTACAAATATATCTTTAATTTCACTTGTTTTGGAACTGCTTGATAAAAAAGACATAGATGAAAGAGACTTTTTTTAAAAAATAATTTTTATTGTGACCAAAGTGAATTACAAATCTTTCACAGTTATATTTTAGGTACATAGTGGCATTGAACCCAGGGCATTCCCACCACCAGTGTTGTCCTCCCTCCAACCCTGTTCCCAGGATGCATCCCAGATACCCCTCCTTTGCCCTCCTGGCATGCTAGTGTAAGTTGTCTTGGACTTCATACATGCTTGCAACAGCACCAGGAACCAAACTCCCTCTGAAAAATTTCCAATTTTTCTCTGGCACCAACTTGTGCCAGTTCTGACAGTTCTGACATCCTGAGGAGAAAATGGCAACAACTTGATCTAAGAGCAGGTTTTCCCTAATGGTAAGATGAAATCAGAAGGCACATTGTACTTGTGCAAAAACCAAGATTGCTAACTGTAGAAGACTGACTTTGACAACCATGATTGGGCAGAACTTATTCTGGGACCAATAAGAAAGACCCTAGCATAGACTTTGGCCTAGGATCTGTAAAACAAAACAAAACAAACCCCCCCCCCACAAGATCTTTAATTCCAGAGGTTGACTTTGACAACTATGACTGAGCAGAACGTCTAGAACCATAATGAAAGGCTCTATCCTAGACTTCATCCTAGGATCTGTGCAAAAACCAAGACCACTAATTACAGAAGAGCATTTACAACAATAGTGATGGAACAGAACTTCTAGAACCTTAAAGACTCTATCCTAGCTTTGTCCTATGGACTCTGGAAATACTAAGATCTCTAGAAATAGATGCCTGATTTTATGATCAACAAATGAGCTGAAAGTTTCCAGGCACCATGAAAAGTCCTTGGGGTATAAAAATGAGTGTGTATGGAGTCAGTTGTTGTTCGCATGAGAGTATGTGTCAAGGGCTGAGAAACCATGTATCTCTTAGGCCAAGGGAATTCTCTTTCTAATTTGCCCAATACTTACAATGCCTTTGAAAATAAGATAGAAAAAGAAAATGAAGCCCAAAAATTTGCCACACCAGCCCTCCTTCCTTTTATTTTTTTCTTCTCGTTCTCATGGTTATTATTTGGTTGTTATTTTTTTTGTTGTTGTTGCTGTTGTGCTTTTTTGTAGTTGCTGGTGTTCTTTTATGTTTTATTCTTTTTCTTTCCCCTTTCTTCATTTAAATTCAAATTTGTAAGCTCTAGACGGATTCCTCCCTGGTTTTACTTTCTTATTTTTAATAACTTTTGAATAACTTGAATCATATTGCTCTACCTAATAAGTTGAGGGGGAAAAGGATGGCACCAGGACCAAACAATCATATGAACATTGAGTGAAAATAAAGAATGAGCAGACTTAAACACAAATTCCAATGTCAACGACAACAAAATTGATACACAATCTACAACAAGTTATACACAGAGGGGGGAGAAATTACACTAGCTAACTCTCCAGGGAGCAATGGAGGGAGAGATGGGATGCATGCTGGAACAAAATTGAAGGGAGAACAACACTGCTGGTGGGAATGGCCCTGAATAATTGTCATCATGTACCTTAAACATTACTATGAAATATTTGCAATTTACTTTAGTCACAATAAAATTATTAAAAAAAGAATTATTTCTGTTAATGCTGTATCTTCAAGTACTCATTTTCTGTCTCAGCTTCTTAAATAGATCTCCATTATTTTATTTTTTATCCCATTTCTCTTCTAACTTTGAGTTTTAACAGCTATGTCAATAAATCTATAAAGTTTAAGAATTACTACAAATGTAAAAGGTGATGCCCCTCTGCTTTTTTCAATGCTTTTAAAAGAAAATTTAATGGGTTTTTAGGTGTTATAAAAAAAAAGAAATAAATTTTTCAACTAAGTGCATTTTTTAAAATCCCACAAGGTTCCCCCTTCATTATCATCTCCAAGTGGATACCAAACTAAGGCAATAAGATTAACATTTTTTAGCTCTAATACAATTTCCATATTAAAAACATATGATGCTTATCTCATGAAGACATATAATTAATGTTTTATTCACTTTTATTGACAAAAAGCGTAGTTGTCTCATGAATGTTTTATTCAATTACAATTTATAGAAAATTTGCATTCATATATACTTGCCACACACAATGCAAAAACTCTACTTTCTATACTACTTCTGCTGCCCAAATTATTATTATTATTATTAATCTATTATTTTTTAATTTTCCTTGGTCTAACTAAAAACAATATATAGATGCCACTCTAGTATCCAGTAATATGAATAGACTCTCATTCTAAATTTTTTAGTCTTTCATGCTCATCATAGTCTATAATCTTATTATTTTTATATAAATATTTTTTGTAAGTAATGTTCAATATTTGCTAAAGTGCACATGGCGAGATTGGAGAAATTGCTGTAGTGTTAGAGAATATGCCTAGCATTCAAACTTCAGAATCTTCTGGTTCCTGAAGTTTCACTACATCTCATATCACTAATAAATTATATAAAATATTTAAAATGACAATTTTACTGTTAATGCAAACCATTGAGATGATTTGAGGTAAAGAAACAAGAAAATAATAGGAAAAATAAGAGCAATTATGAAAATTCATACTATACTTGCAACTTTATAATATATCAGGCATATAAATATGGGTACAATTTTGAATATTATGAAGGAGGAAGAACAGTAAAATTGGTTAGTTTCTAAAGATAACATAAAGTAAATATTTCATGTTTGATGATCAAGATGGTATTCAACATGACAAACAAAATCAACAGGGGCTGGAGTGGTGGCGCAAGCAGTAAGGCATCTGCTTTGCCAGTGCTAGCCTAGGATAGACTTGGGTCTCCCCATCCAGGAGTGATTTCTGAGTGCATAGCTAGAAATAACCACTGAGAGTCACTGGGAATGACCTCAAAACTCCCCCTTCAAAAATCAACAGACTGACAAATATAATGTTTAATATAGAATATACCATTAAATTTGAGATCAAGTTAATCTAATCTAATATAAAGATATTATTATGTATAACTGTCACTAAATCAATACAATAACAATTGAATAGTTGAGGATTCTAGTTTGTTGTTTCTAAAAGTGTGATTTCTATCATTGTCCACACCAGTCCTGAATTTGTATGTACAGAACTTTATTTTATTTTTAATTCTTTATTTAAAAACCAGAGTTTACAATTATTGATAGTTGTTTTATTTTGTTTTTAAGCAAAAACTAGTTTGATTTGGGAGTACTGAGAAAGAGGAGGGAACAAAATAAAAGAGTCAAAGTAATTAGTAATATATTCAAAGGAGATTTTAAATTTCTCTAAAGGCAGAGAAAGCCCTGCTACATAATCCAGGACAAAAGTAGAAAAGTCCACTTCTCAAGAAGAAAGATGCAAGGGCCTGAATGATGGTGCAGCGGTAGAGTATTTGCTTTGCATGCAAGTGACCCAGGATAGACTATGGTTTTTGATCACCCAGTGTCCCAAAGCCAAGAGCAATTTCTGAGTGCACAGCCAGGAGTAACCCCTGAGCATCACCAGATGTGGCCCCCAAAATAAAAATAGATATGCTCGGTTATATTTTAACCAATCATCACATGTGGCTGACAGTTGAGTTTTATGCAAATATTATTCCCACCATCAGTGTCAACTCTCGTCACTGGTATTTACATACTCAGTCATCTCCCAATCTGCAATCTCCTTATCCCTGCCTTCTACCTTATCAGGTACTCTACAAAGTTCAGTGGCTGTAGCATAGAACTCATGCTTTCAGTTTTGAGTCTGTGCTGAGAATATATAGTTATACCACTTTGCCAGCTCCCATTACAACTGAAGACTTAACTCCTGTTCTTTTTTACATTCACCTTTTACCTTTTTAGCCTTGATTTCTTCTCTATCTTTCGACTCTCTAGGCTCTGGGATCAGGGTGATATAAGAACCCTCTTTTATTATATTATATTTCCTCATCCAGTTATTCTATAGTCTACAGATAAATGAGATTACAATGTATTTGTCTTCCTTTTTTTGGGCTTACTTCACTTACATAATATCTTCCAGTTAAAACTGTTGCAGTAAATTGATTTTATTTTTTTCTTATTATATATGTACCATGTGTTCATAATCCATTCATCTGTCTTGGATATCTAGGTTCTTTAATGTATTAGCTATTGTACTAAGTGCATCAATAAATGTATATGTATATATATATGTATATGAGAATGTCTGATTCTGTGAAACCTGGTTTTGATTCCAATGATTTGAAAATTGGAGTTAAGGATTTTAAAATAAATTTTATATATAGCATTATTTTTAAAGTATATCCTAGTTTATTATGCATAGTTCTAAAAATTCTTCATGATTAAAATAACAAAAATGCCATAGCAATACATATAGCCTAGATAGACAAATATACCAGATTTTACTATATTATTACTAGCTTTTTTGAATGATTAGAAAATTTAGACTTAGAAACCATCAAAATATCTCTTGCCTTCTGTCCCTGAATTGTTTGTAATTGTAGAGATGTTCTGCAAGGTAAGAGGCTAATTTATCTTACATTTATATGCTTTCTTTAAAATTCAGGTTAAAGGTTGCAGTTCCTTTTACATGTTTACTATGTTAATAAGATATTAAAATATCATATATTGATTTATTTGACTTAAATTTAGTCTTACTTTCATTCAACTATATACAGCTAATTACCTTTGTCCTATAGGAAGTAATCAATGCAAAGTTCATTGTTAACTCATAGTATTTTATAAGATCAACATTTTCAATGACTATCAGTATCTTCCTTTCTCAAATTTGGGAAGTATTACCAAATTGTTATTTTTAAATAAATGATATATACATCCTTAAAATCTTTACAAAACTAATTTGCTATCAACTCTGACATACTGTAATCTACATGTATTTTATACTAAGTAGTATAAGCTGTCATTATTGTTTGTAGCAAAATGACAAAAAGATGAAATAGAGGATAATTTGTACTAATGAAGCAAACTACGTTCATTAAAAATTTGATTACCAGTGACAAGTAATGCAATTTTATGCATTGCAAGAGATTTTTAATATTATTACTAATCTGTGACATAAATACCCTTCATGCTATGTAATTTTATTTATGGCATAAAAATGTATTCATGTATATGTCTGTCAAATCTGTCCTCCTTCTGCTCTGAAAACATACAATGGACCTTTAGAAACAAAATATTCCTTAATTACAACACTAATATTGCCTCATCACCTGATGTCATCCTCACTCTCTCCTGGACAGACTCTTTATTGTCAGTAATACTTCTGTCCTTTAGCTTAGAGGGAAAAACAATACGGTTTTGCATACTTTATTTAATATTCCCTTCAGACTGAAACATGCTATTCTACCCACCATGAATTACATAGTTCATTTCCAAACAGGATCTCTCCTGGCTTTAGATTTTCCCTAAGTGGATGCACAAAATTTAGCGTATAATTGAAGTAAAACAATATTAATACTAATTAATATAATAATATTAATATTAATTAAATAAAGTTCAGTGAAAATTAGGCACTAATTTCCAAAATTCTTGCTTGATAGAGGTACTTAAGACACACATATTTCCCCCAACAAAGAATTATAACAATGCTTTCGCTACCAGAAAGCTAGAGACCTTGAAAAAAATCTTCACTGAAACTGTTCAAGTAATTATGCACTGCCTAAAAGCTACCAGTATGTACACTTATAAGAAGTTATAGTATTATTTAAAAGTCTTGGCACACACACCCACACACAGTTGGCTAATTATGCAGTGAAAAATCAAATGTCTAGATGCTAATAAAAGCCAACATTATAAGTACAATCTATTCTGGGTAATAGATGGGAGGTCGTCTATATAGTAGAGAAGGCAAAGAAGTCACTTTAATGTTTCTTCTTTCACCAAAATTGACAATTAAATAAACATGGTGGGGACCACTAGTGCTACAGGGACAATACTCAAGTTCTTTTAGTCTATATCTAGCATGCTAGGAGGAACAAGAATTTTTTTTTTTTGGTTTTTGGGCCACACCCAGTGATGCTCAGGGATTACTCCTGGCTATGAGCTCAGAAGTCGCCCCTGGCCTGGGGGACCATATGGGAACCGGGGGATCGAACCGTGGTCCGTCCAAGGCTAGCGCGGTAAGGCAGGCACCTTACCTGCAGCGCCACCGCCCGGCCCACCTGCAGCGCCACCACCCGGCCCCCAAGAATTTTTTAATATAATTTTTATTTTAATCATAGTGACTTACATATCGTTGACAATAATATTTTAGGTACATAAGTAACATAAAATCAGGGGAATTCCCATCACCGAATTGTCCTCCCTCCAACCTCCATTCCAGTCCTACTTTCCATATCCTCTTCTCTCACCCCTGCGGCTGCTAGAATAGGTGGTCTCCTCTGTGCCTAACTTACTACTTAGTGGTCTTACACCTGTCTGGTCTTGGCACCTCCCTTATTACCCCCCCTTAATTGGGAGGCGGGACTAGATAGTTCAAGTTCAAGTTATGTGGTTTTGTTTGAAGAAGAGAAAATTAATAGCCTGGAGAAAAAAAAAGAAAAAAGAAAAAAAGAAAAAATCAAATACTCCGGAAGTGGGTGGAGCCCTTCTATAGGCTTTCATCCTTTGTTTGAGCAATGAAGGGAATAAAGAAGGTGAAACACCACAACAGTACATAAAGAACTGTCAAATAAAATATCCAGTGAGCCTTCCAAAAGCAAAACAAAACAAAAGAAAACAAACAAACAAACAAAATAAAAGGGTAAGCACCATATAAAATCCATGGTATTGAGATAAAAAAAAAAGTGGCAAAGCACATAAAGCCATAGTGATCAAAACATCTTGGTACTGGAGCAAACACTTTTAAGGATAGAGTCAGTTTATCTTTTTCAAGTTAATTATTTTCAAATAGGTGGTGAATATATAATCTCCACTGTCTCATAATAACAAGATAGCAATTAGGAAAAACTTTAAAAAAGCACTTTCTCTGTTACTAATAAGAATGCTAGAAAAACTTTAAGGACCTTTTAATTTATCATGGTTAGGTATCAAAACAATGTCTTACCAAAATAAAAGAGTATTTTCAAGGAATTTTAAATGTCTGTTGAAAAAAATCTAAAAGATTTTCTGCAAAAAAATAAAAGTTGAAAAATAAACTTTAGTGTTTAATGAACTACACATAAAGATGGCCATCAACATATTATATTAAATTTATGTTAAATTTATCTATATTTATACATATATATTTGAGACTACTTATGTATATATACAGTATATATGATATATAAGAGCAAAGATTATAATGGAAAATAAATTATCTGTAAATATATACAGCTTATTTTTCTATTTGTTTATTTTAAAATAATTTTTATTTTGACCAAAGTGAATAACAAATCATTCACAGTAATATTTTAGGTACATAGTGAAATTGAATCAGAATCATTCCCACCACCAATTTTGTCCTCCCTCTACCCTTGTTTTCAGCATACACCTCATATCCCCCTCCTTAGCACCCTGGGCTGCTAGTATAAGTGGTCTTCTCTGTGTCTAGCTTATTGTAGATTGAGTATCAATTCTGCTGTTGTTGGCTTTGAATTTGGTACCTAAGTCTGGACAATTTTATTTCTACTCAATGTTCATAAGACTGTTTGGTCTTGGTGCCTTCTATTATTCCCCCCTAAATTTGTTAGGCGGAACAAGATGGTTCAAGTTATGTGTTTCTGTTTGAAGGAAAGAAAATAAAAGGGGAGGCAAAAATCAAACAAACAAATAAACGGAGGAGTCCTTCTAGAGGCTATAAATATCTATTTAAGAGAAGAAAGGGAAAAAGGATAAAAATACATAACAACAATACAAAAAATTCAAGCAAAACCCCAGAAAGCACAACAGAAATAAAAACAACTATACAATAACCATGGCCCTAATATAAAAACAAAAAAAAGCACACAGTAAAAACTAGCAACCAAAACAAAAACAAACAAAAAAACACAGAAAATCAACTAAAAACCATTAATTGGTGCTTTTTTTTTTTTTTTTTTGCATAGGCACAGTAAATATTGGGGAGATTAGAAAGGGAATTCCCTTGACCTAAAAGATACAGGGTTTCTCCGCCCTTAAAGTATACTGTCATGGGAATAGCTCCAGACTCTGCATCTGTTCTTTTACTCTCCCCTAGGTCCTTTTGTGGTGTCTGGAGACTTTCCACTCAAACATGGATGATAAGATCAGGCCTCTGTAACTAGAGATCTTGGTATTTGCATAGGTCATAGGATGGAGTCCTTATTTACGATTCTAGAAGTTCTGTTCCATCATTGTTTTAATCAGTCTTCCATAGATGGTGGTCTTGGTTTTTACACCAATCCTAGGATAAAGCCTAGGATAGAGTCTTCCATTATGTTTCCAAAAGTTCTGCTGGATTGCAATTTGTCTTAGTCAGACTTCTGGAATTAGAGATCTTGGTTGTTGTACAGATCATAGGCCAAAGCCTAGACTGGGTTCTTTTTTATTGTCACAGTATAAATATTTCTTCCCAGTGGTGGTGGTCATACTCAGTCTTCTGTAGTTACTGATTTTGGCTTTTGCACAGATCAAAGGATGACATGTCTTCTGATTCATCTTATGTTGGTGAGGTAAGATAACCTACTCTTAGATCAGGTTGCTGCCATTTCCTCATTGTCAGGATGCCATATCAAAAACTGGTGCATTTTGGTGTCAGAGCAGTTTTAAGAATGTCTTTATGGGGGGGGGGCGGGCTGTGGCGCTGGAGGTAAGGTGCCTGCCTTGCTTGCGCTAACCTAGGACGGACCGTGGTTCGATCCCCCAATTCCCCATATGGTCCCCCGTGCCTGCCAGGAGCGACTTCTGAGCGAATAGCCAGGAGTAACCCCTGAGCGTCACCGGGTGTGGCCCCCCCCAAAAAAATAATGTCTTTATAGGGGTTGGAGAGATAGCATGGAGGTAAGTCATTTGCCTCACATGCAGAAGGACGGTGGTTCGAATCCCAGCATCCAATATGGTTCCCAGAGCCTTCCAGGAGTGATTTCTGAGTGTAGAGCCAGGAGTAACCCCTGAGTGTTGACAGGTGTGACCCAAAAACAAAAACAAAAAAAGAATGTCCTATAGTGTGTATAGCCTATATACATATATATATACACACACACTATATATAGATATATATATACACACTATATATATATGTGTATGTATATATATGCACACACATATACATACACACAATAGGGAGTGTTTGGTATCTGGAGCTGTTGCGACAAAGCTTTGTGTGTTCCTCTTCCTCTTGCTTTGAATCCTTCTCCCAGTAAATGCTGACAACTACTGTGCTTGGAGTTTCTACATTACTAGACCATTGTATTTGTTCTTGGAGTATTACATATGTATATGATGTGTATTCTAAGAACCTCAGAAAAGTGCCATCATTCTGTATTTAGCCTTCTTTTTTCTTTTTTTAATGTATTTTATTTAAACACCTTGATTACATCCATGATTGTATTTGGGTTTCAGTCATGTAAAGAACACCACCCACCACCAGTGCAACATTCCCATCAACAGTGTCCCAAATCTCCCTCCTCCCAACCCAACCCCCACCTGTACTCTAGACAGGCATTAAATTTCCCTCATACATTCTCATTATTAGGACAGTTCAAAATTTAGTAATTTCTCTAACAAAAATCATCCCTGCTTATGGTGAGCTTCATGAGGTGATCTGTAAATTCCAGCCCTTCTCTATTTTGTGTCTGAAAGTTATTATTGCAAGAATGTCTTTCATTTTTCTTAAAACCCATAGATGAGTGAGACCATTCGGTGTTTTTCTCTCTGACTTATTTCACTCAGCATAATAGATTCCATGTACATCCATGTATAGGAAAATTTCATGACTTCATCTCTCCTGACAACTGCATAATATTCCATTGTGTATATGTACCATGGGTTATTTAGTCACTCCTCTATTGAAGGGCATCATGGTTGTTTCCAGAGTCTTGCTATGGTAAATAGTGCTGCAATAAATATAGGTGTAAGAAAGGGATTTTTGTGTTGTATTTTTATGTTCCTAGGGTATATTCCAAGGAGTAGTATAGCTGGATCGTATGGGAGCTCAATTTCTACTTTTTTGAGGAATCGCCATATCACTTTACAGAAAGGTTGAACTAGACGGCATTCCCACCAACAGTGGATAAGAGTACCTTTCTCTCCTCATCCCCACCAGCACTGTTTGTTCTCATTCTGTGTGATGTGTGCCAATCTCTGTGGTGTGTGAGGTGGTACCTCATAGATGTTTGGATATGCATCTCCCTGATGATTAGTGATGTGGAGTATTTTTTGATGTGTCCTTTGGTTATTTGTATTTCTTCTTTGTCAAAGTGTCTGTCCATTTCTTCTCCCTATTTTTTGATGGGGATGTTATTTTTCTTGTAAGGTTCTGTCAGTGCCTTGTATAATTTGGAGATTATTCCCTCATCTGATGAGATATGTGTGAAGAATTTCTCCCACTCAGTGGGTGGCTCTTGTATCCTGGGCTCTATTTTCTTTGAGGTACAGAAGCATCTCAGCTTAATATATTCCCATCTGTTAATATGTGCTTTCATTTGCATGGAGAGTGCAGATTCTATATTGAATATTCCTGTAGTCTCAGTGTCCTGGAGTGTTTTGCCTGTGTTTTTCTATATATCTTATTGTTTCTGGTCTGATATTGAGGGCTTTAATTCATTTAGATTTTGCCTTTGAACATCACGCTAGCTGGGGGTCTAAGTTCAATTTTTTGCAAGTGACCAGTTGTGACAACACCACTTGGTGAAGAGGCTTTATTTGCTCCATTTAGGAATTCTTGCTCCTTTATCAAAAATTAGGTGATTGTATGTCTGGGGAACATTCTCTGAGTATTCAAGCCTATTCCACTGATCTGAGGGCCTGTCTTTATTCCAATACCATGCTGTTCTGATGACTACTGCTTTGTAGTAGAGATTAAAGTTGGGGAAAGTAATTCCTCCCATATTTCTTTGCCCAATGATTGCTTTAGTTATTCTAGGGTGTTTATTTTCCAAATGAGTTTCAGAAGTGTCTGATCCACTTCTTTGAAGAATGACATGGGTATCTTTAGAGGGATCACATCAAATCTGTACAATGCTTTGGGGAGTATTGCCATTTTAATGATGTTAATCCTGCCAATCCATGACTAGGGCATGTGCTTCCATTTCTGTGTGTCCTCTCTTATTTCTTGGAGTAGAGTTTGTATAGGTCCTTTACATTTTTAGTCAAGTTGATTCCAAGATATTTGAGTTTGTGTGGCACTATTGTAAATGGGGTTGTTTTCTTAATGTCCACTTCTTTCTTATTACTATTGGTGTTTAAAAAGGTCATTGTTTATTGTGTGTTAATTTTGTAGCCTGCCACCTTGCTATATGAGTTTATTGTTTCTAGAAACTTTTTGGTAGAGCCTTTAGGGTTTTCTAAGTAGAGTATCATGTCATCTGCAAACAGCGACAGCTTGACTTCTTCCTTTCCTATCTGGATTCCCTTGATATCTTTTTTTGCCTAATAGCTATAGCAAGTACTTCCATTGATAGGTTGAATAAGAATGGTGAGATGGGACAGCCTTGTCTTGTGCCAGAATTTAGAGGGAAGGCTCTTTGATTTTCTCCATTGAGGATAATATATGCTACTGGCTTGTGGTAGATAGCCTTAACTATATTGAGAAAAGTTCCTTTCATTCCCATCTTGCTGAGAGTTTTGATCAAGAATGGGTGTTGGACTTGTCAAATGCTTTCTTTGCATCTATTGATATGATCATGTGATTTTTATTTTTCTTGTTGTTGATGTTGTGTATTATGTTGATAGATTTACGAATGTTAAACCAGCCTTGCATTCCTGGGATGAAACCCACTTGATCATAGTTAATGATCTTCTTAATGAGACATTGAATCCTATTTGCCAGGATTTTGTTGATGATCTTTGCATCTGCATTCATCAGCAACATTGGTGTGTAATTTTCTTTCTTCATAGCCTCTCTGTCTGGTTTAGTTATCAAGGTGATGTTGACTTCATAAAAGCTGTTTGGAAGTGTTTCCGTTTTTTCGATTTCATGAAAGAGTTTTGTCAGGATTGGTAGTAGTTCCTCTTGCAAAGTTTGAATGAATTTACTACTGAATCTATCTGGGGCTGGACTTTTGTTTTGGGCAGATATTTGATTAGCTTTTTTAATTTCTTCAATAGTAATGGTAGTGTTTAGATATGCTACATCCTCTTCATTCAACAATGGAAGACTACGAGAGTCCAAGAATTTATTCATTTCTTCCATGTTCTCATTTTTAGTGGCATAGCATTTCTCAAAGTAGTTTCTGATTACCCTTTGAACCTCTGCCATATCAGTAGTGAACTCTCCTTTTTCATTCCTAATACTAGTTATCAAATTTCTCTCTCTTTCTTCATTAGTTTTGCTCGTGGTCTATCGATCTTGTTTATTTTTTCAAAGAACAAACTTCTGCTTTCATTGATCTTTCTTTTTTTTTTTTTTTTGGTTCTTGGCTCACACCCGGCAGTGCTCAGGGGTTACTCCTGGCTCCAAGCTCAGAAATTGCCCCTGGCAGGCACGGGGACCATATGGGGCACCAGGATTCGAACCGATGACTTTTTGCATGAAAGGCAAATGCCCTATCTCCATGCTATCTCCTGGGCCCTCATTGATCTTTCTAATGTTATTTTGGGTCTCCACTTTATTGATTTCTGCTCTCAGCTTTGTTATTTCTTTCCGTCTCCCTATTTTGGGTCCATTTGTTTAGCACTTTCTAATTCTATGAGCTGAGTCATTTGCTATTCAGTTTGGCTTCTTCTTCCTTCTTGAAGTGTGCTTGCAAAGCTATAAATTTTCCTCTTAGTACTGCTTTTGCTGTGTTCCATAAGTTCTGATAGTTTGTGCATTTATTATCTTTTGTTCCAGGAAGGTTTTGATTTCCTGTTTGATATCATCTCAGACCCACTGGTTGTTCTTTTTGAGCCTATTTAACTTCCAGGTGTTAATTTTTCTTCTGTGATGCTTTGGAATTCACATGTAATTTCAGAGCCTAGTGGTCAGCAAAGGTAGCCTGCAAAATTTCTATCCTCTTGATATTATGGAGATATGTTATATGTATATATATATATATATGTAGTATATCCTGAAGAATGTCCCATGTACATTAGAGAAAAATTTGTGTCCAGTTTTGGATGGTGGATTGCCCTATATATATCTGCTAGCCCTCTTGGTTCCATTTCTCTACTCAGGGCTAGTGTATTCTTGTTGGGTTTCAGTCTGGTTGACCTATCCTGTGTTGATAAAGCAGTTGTTGAGGTTCCCCACATTTATATTGTTTTTATTAATATAATTTTTCAAATTTGTCAAAAATCGTATTAAATATTTTACTGGCCCCTCATTCGGTTCATATGTTTAGGAGATTGTTTTCTTCCTGCTGTACATATCCCTTGATTAACACAAAATGTCCATCTTTGTCCCTTACAACTCTCCTGAGTATAAATTTTGCATCATTTGATATTAGTATGGCCACTTCACCCTTTCTATAGGTGTTGTTTGCTTGGATAATTTCCTCCAGCCTTTCATTTTGAGTCTATGTTTGTTCTGACTATTCAGGCACATTTCTTGTTGACAGCAGAAGGTTCAGTTTTTTGATCCAGTTTGCCACTCTGTGTCTCTTAACTGGTGTATTTATTCCATTGACATTGAGAGAAAGAATTGTGCTAGGACTTAATGCCATCTTTATTTCGAAATTTTGTATTTCTTTTGCTCAGTCTTATCTTAAATTAGGTCTTTCATTTTTTTCTCTTAAGACTGGTTTTGAGACTGTAAAGTTTCTGAACCATTTTTGTCTGTGAAACCTTTAATCTTTCTTTCTTTCTTTTTTTTTTTTTTTTTGGTTTTTGGCCCACACCCGGCGGTGCTCAGGGGTTACTCCTGGATGTCTGCTCAGAAATAACTCCTGGTGGGGGGGGGGGGCATATGGGACACCGGAATTCAAACCAATCACCTTTGGTCCTGGATCAGCTGTTTGCAAGGAAAACACCACTGTGCTATTGCTGTAGGCCCAAAAATCATGTATTTTTCTTTCAAACCTGAAAGTTAGTTTTTCTGGGTGCAGTATTCTAGATGAAGCATTTATTTTATTGTGTTTTGTCATTATGTCCCACCACTGCTTTCTGGCCTTGAGTGTTTCTGGTGACAGGTCTGCTGTAAATCTCAAGGATGTTCCATTGAATGTAATTTCCCTTTTGGATCTTACTGGTTTCAGAATTCTGTCTCTATCTGTGGGATTTGTCATTGTTACTAGGATATGTCTTGGGGTATTTTACTGGGGTCTCTTTTGTTTGGTACTCTTTGGGCATCCAGGATTTGATCACATATATTCTTTAGCTCTGGAATTTTCTCTTTAATGATGTTCTTGACCATTGATTCTTCCTGAGAATTTTCTTCCTGGGTCTCTGAACTCCAATGATTCTTAAGTTTCTTCTGTTGAGCTTATTATAGATTTCTATTTTCATCTGTTCCCATTCTTTAACTAATTTTTCCATTGTCTATTCATTTGCTTTAAGTTTTTTTTTCCAATCTCTCCCACTGCATGGAGTTAATTATCTCATCTTCCACAGCACCAATTCTATTCTCAGCTTCTGTTACCCTGTTGGAGAACTTTATTTTGTCCTACAATTCGTTTACTGAGTTTTTCAGGCCCATTATTTGACCTGTTTTTTCTTTTGGAATTTTGTGATTTCTGTCTTCATATTTTCTTGGTTCTTAATAGTATTTTGTTCAACTCAATCCATGGTTTCTTTGAGTTCTTTGAACATCTTCCATATTTCTTGTCTAAAAATTTTATCTGAGAGATTGATTAGATGGTTGACCATTTTCTGGTCATCAGAGTTGTTATCTTCATTCTCTATGTCTGATGCTGGCCCATGTTGTTTCTTTGTTGTCACACTTGTATTGTGGATTTTTCTACGTGTTGTGGTTGCATTCATTGGCTAAATTATATGAGTGGTCATGCTCCTCTGGTTCCGCCCTTTCTGGGTGGGTCGACTTTCCTCCAAGGAAGGGGCGCACTCTGTGGATGAAGCCTCACACAGGATCAAATCTTAGGCCCAAGCAAGCAGCAGAGAGGACAGTCTGGGGAGAAATGCTGGGCTTCAGTGATTCAGCTCAGTTCTTAGTGTGAATTTTTCTTCTTATTGCAGAGGCGTTCTTTCCTTAGAAAGAGAGCACGACTGCACAGCAAAGTGTAGTGGCCATGTTCTTCTGGAGCTACTGGAAGAGCAAATTTTATGGGCCCTTTTCAGCCCACTCCCAAGAGGTTTAGGAGACAGGACAGGAGAAAAACACACACAGATCGCAGTCACAGTTGCTCAGTCGGGCCCCACTGTATCCTTCTTTTTTCTGACTTACTTCATTTAACAAAATATTTTTAGATTCATCCTTGTTGTTGCAAAATCTATGATTATGTCATTTCTAACTGCTATGTACTATTCCATTGTGTATAAATATCACATATTCAAAGGTCAAATCATCTGTAGTTGGGCATCAAAGTTAGTTCCAATTCTTGGCAATTGTGCTGAGTTGTGTAATAAATTGTGGAGTGCATGCATATTTTGGTATGATTATTCTTCTGTCTTGAATATAGATGATTCCCAGGAGTACTATTGCTGGATCATATGGCAGCTCAACTCTGAATTTTTTAAGCACTCTCCATACTTTTTTCCTGGTTTTGGGTCAGTAAACATTCCCATCAGCAGTGACTGAGAGATTTTTCTTACCACATCTGCACCAACTGAGATTGGTCCCATTATTTTTTAGCTGTGTCATCCTCACTAGTGTAAGGTGATTCCTTATTGTTGTCTTGATTTGAATTTCTCTAATGATGAGTGATGGTGAACATGTTTTCATATATCTCATGGCCATCGGTCGGTCTTCCTTGGAAAAGTGTCTATAAATTTCCATTCCCATTATTCTATGGCTTTATTAGGTTTTGTGGGTGTCACCTTTTTGAGTGCTTTGTACATCCTAGATTTTAGACCTTTATCTGATGTGTAAGAGTGAATTTTTTCCCATTCTGTTATCTGTCTTTTAGTTTTAAGCAATATTTATCATGCCATACAGAAACTCTTTAGTTTGATGTAATCCCACTTATTAAGGTTTCATGCTATTACTCTTGCGATTGGCATTCCAATGTCAAAGACTTTTTGAGGTATATGTCTTGGAGCATTCTTCCTATTTTTTCTTGGTGATCTTTATAGATTTTTGCCTTATTTCAAGGTCTTTAATATATTTTGAGTTGATTTTTTGTGTAGGGCATGAAGTAT